>BSXT01000004.1:0-71545 GCA_030267785.1 Phytophthora fragariaefolia
GCCAACCTCGGACGACCGCCAATGGGAAAGCAGGCTGCATACGAAGCTGCGCAGAAACAAATGCCCGCGCCATCCCAGTCAACTGCCGCTGTGGAGGGCACAGCAGCGGTGAATACAGAACAAGCTAGAGGCGTCAATGTGACTGTGCCGGCGGATACAGAACAAGCTGGAGGCCTGGACATCACTGTGGCGGTGGATACAGAACAAACTGGAGATGACAATGAAACTGTGCCGGCGGATACAGAACAAGCTGGAGGTGGCAATGTGACTGTGGCGGCGGATACAGAACAAGCTGGTGGCATGGAGGATGGTGCGGCGGCAAATGCAGAACAATATACGGCAGGGCTTCCAAATGGGGAGATTGCTCTTGACGCTTTCGATTCTCCTCGCTTCATTGACGCTATGAGAGCTGAGAGGTTGTTTGGACCTGTCGCCGCGGATGATGTAAACATCAATGAACATCGGTTAGCTCCTGAAGAAGAAGTCAAGTCTATCAGCGATCCTGTCGATGCCCCTGCCGATTTATCGGATTACTATGAAAGCGAAGTGGAATCAGATGACGAGTTTGAAGATGAAAGCAGTGAATTCGCTCAAGATGACACGGTAATGCGCGCAATGGCTGCTACTGGTTGGGAAGTGTACGATCAACACCACAGTGGTAAGTCTGTTGTGTAGACACTTTTTTCAACCTCTCTCTATTCTGTAGCAGGTGGATATTCTAACGTGTGACTTTTATGATTCTGTGCAATGCTGAATATAGAAGACCTACAGCTTGAGGGAGCGGGCGACTTCTACAGCGGAACGTGGGGGATAACGAGATCAGCGGCAGCTTACGCGAGCTCACCGTTGGGTATGTTCTTCTATTTTATCCCCAAGAAGCTGTGGTATCACATCGCGAAGGAGTCAGAGGCCTACCGCATCAAATGCATTCCTAGTGTTTCAGCTGCCCAACACGCCAAGCAGCTTGAGGCTCACGCCAAGGATCCCACCAACAATGTGCAGTCTCTAGAAGTCTTGATTGAGAAGCTGACGAAGACGAGGTCGATCAAGGCTCACGAAATACTACACGTTGTGGGTCTGCTAATTGCGCGGGCTTATCGTGGCAGATAACTTCTACTCATCGTGCGCACTAGCGATCGCGTTGCTGGAGAAAGGATACTACTACGTCGGAACACACCGCAATGATCGACTGGGGTGGCCGAGCGGATTCGCGTTCACACAGAAAAAGCGGCCGGTGTCGATGCCGCGGGGGACGTATCGGATCGCGCAGTGCAAGGATCACCCCGAACTAGTTACGGGGTGTGCAACCACGCCAACCACGGTCACCAGAAAAGAGAAGGGGTGTGCGGGGTCTCAAGTAGTGCCGTGTCCAAAGTTGCTGGCCGATTACCATAGTGGCATGGGGGGCTTAGACCGCCACGACCAGCTGCGACTGCAGAGATATTCTATCCAGCGCTGTGTCGCCTTCAAGAAATATTACCGGCAGCTTTTTTTTCGCTTTCGTCGACATGGCGATTGTGAACGGCTTCATCGTCCACGAGATCAAGATGCAGAAGGAGGGGAAACGCGTACCAACCCATGCAGAATACATGCGCCGCCTCCACGTCGAGTTGTTGGCTGTGACTACTACCAGCTTGTCCAACAACAAGCTAGCAGAAGACTTGGTCTCCATCCCAATCCCTTCAGCTGAACACCACCTAGAAGAGCAAGAGAGACGATACCGGGAGAAGCGACGTCAGCACCTCTGTAAAGTTTGCTCTGCGTTGGCCCCACCAAAAGTCAAGGGCTTCGAGAGCCGCTTTTTTTGCCTGGCATGTGAAGAGCGGTAGGACGGATACGTCCCCCTCTGCAACTGCGTACGCCGAGAAGAAACCGGCAACAGAGTGACATGTGACCAAATTTGGCATGACTCGTGGGCGAACGGGACTGCCATACCTCGCCACCTGAGAAAGAACATCAGGTTCCGCAAGCGCAAACGCAGCGATGATGAGTAAGAGCACGACAAGGTTAGTTAGCTAGTGTAGTGTTAGCTGCTAAAGCCGCAATGAAATACATACCTCCATTTGCCTTTCCTTAGCAGCAGCTCCGTGCGTTTCCACACCAACTTTTCGGCCAGTTCTATCCTAGTTCTTCTCCACTTCCGTCTAGTCTAGAACTGGCCGAAAAGTTGGTGTGGGAACGCCCCGCCGCACTTTTGGCGCGTCCCGCGGAGTGCCAGTCGTTCTGGCGCGAACACGGCTTTGCAATCGGATTTCGGGGGATACTGCCAGTCAGAGTTTCTGCGACAGGCATCGTTCATTGCACATCTTTTCTAAGCCAATAACAGCCTGGAGACCTTACATCTGGTGGATACATTGTAGCATTTATGACCACAGAAGCAAGCTTTAAGTCCTAGTTCGCAGGGTCTAAGACACCGACCATGGCGAACGGCTTGCAACGGATTAATTTTGCCGGTTAATCAACCATACAATAATCAAGTCAAAAATATATTCTGTATCATACAGAATATCTTCGGGTTAAAAGGGTTAAGCTACGCGTATTTAACTGGTGGGATCCTCGTCACCAACTGCCCGACAGCCCAAGTGAGGAGTGGTTTCAGTCCCCAGCTTCCACGGCAAACGCTTTTTGGCAGTGTACAGGGGCCGAACAGGTGTGGGCCGTATTCTACCATCATTGGTGATCTCAGTCGGCCCTCTGCCTGGCCGCTCAGCTCTCTACTAAGCCGTTTCTAAACTGACCTTGTTTCATTAATCTGTCTCTGGCTATCTAGTCCGTCTGGGTTCTGTACTTGACAGATCCTGGACCTGTCGGTCGTGCCGAACTTGCCGATCTCGCAACCACGTCGTCGTGTCGTAATCCGTAACTCCCAAGATTGCACTCAGGCGTGGGGCCGTCCGGGCGGCGAGACCCGTACGGATCACTTCCCCCTCCAACCGAGAAGGTTAATTCGGGTCGCTGGCCGGGCGCACAGCCCGAGCCCGACGGCGAGGAAGGCGGGCCACGGCCGGCGCGGTAGAGCGGCGACGGTCCGCATTCGGTGCAGACACCATTTGGCGGCGTAGCGAGCCTTCAGCGCCTGTGAACGCGTCGAAGCGCAGCGGGACATCCTGCCGAATCACCTCGGCCGGTTCCCATGATGCCTCGATGTCGTCCAAACCGATCCATTTGACGAGGAACTCCCACCGATGGGTGTCCGGGCTGAGGCGGTAGTCCCGTAGTGCCTCCACTAGATGACCACCCTCGCCATGGATTGCTTGTTCGTGTAGGTATTCTCCCCGCCCACGAGCGGCGTCCCGGTACAACTGGAGGCGAGAAGCGTGGCGGGTGCTAACCTCGAACGGAGCAACGATGTCTTGGACTTCGAACGTATAATCATTCAAGGCGCGAACAATCATTTTCGGTCCACGCCAGACGAGCGCAAGCTGCGACCCGTAGCCGTAGCAGCCAACACAAAGTCGCCTTCATTGAACTTCTGAAGCTGGACGCCCTGGCGTCGCGCATGGCGCGCGCGGGCCGCGCGACGACGTTTTTCACTAGCGTCGGTCATTTCAGCGTGAAGCCCATCTAGGGCGACACGAACGCTGGAGAGATGGGTGACAATGACAATCTGCGCATGAACCCATTCCACGGTCGCGCGAACGGGGTCATGCGGGTGTAGAATGCTGCGTAGCTGGACAGCACCAGGCAGCGCGGTGAACGCCGTGAGTGGTGATGTACCGTCCAGCCGATCAGCAGTCATCGCGAGTAAGCTCCTTGCACAACCGATAGTACCGCCGGCCAGTCCCGAACGGGGAGCTGACGCTCGCTCAGCAGTGCCTTGACTGCCCGCAATAATTCCGTCCACAGTCCCATTAGCCCATGGGGGTAGACCGTCGTAAAGTGATGCTGCGCGCCCAGGGCGCGCTGCAAGCGTTCAATCACCTGGCTACAGAAATGCGCACCTTGGTCGAAAACCCACTGAAGCACGACTCCGAGCCGCTTGAACCAATCCATCAACCCGGCGTAGACATAGTCCGCCGTGGGGTTCGGACATGCGATCGACTCCACGTATCCGCTCATGTTGTCCTTCAGAACTAGAACGTATTTCAGCCCGCTCTCATTTTTTACCATCGTCAAGTAATCGAAATGGAGGACCTCGTTAGGCTTTGTCGCCCGCAGCGTTTCCCCAAACGGCCGTGGGACCCGGCCACCAGCAGTGGCCATGCAGTGCAAGCAGCCACTGACAAATTCCGAAACATCGGTTGACATCGTCTCCAAAAGAACACCATCGCCAAAGCCTGCGTCGTAGCACGGGCGCCACGGTGGCCGCTCGCTCCGGCATGTGCAACGATACCGTCGTTGTTGCATCTCGACGGCAGCGTCTGGGATCCACACGCGTCCCACGGTGGTCACATACAGTTGCCGCTCGTTGGCCCAGTGCACACCGTGTTGATCTCGATCACTCGCGCTTGCCCCGCGCTGCTACACTCGAATCGCTGCCTCCGTGGGCCACACAAACTCTTGGTCCTCCAGCGGAGACACACACACGATAACAGCAAGGCAGGCGACCAGCGTGGATGCGTACTCGTCCTGCAGGGTCGATCCCGCGCCACAGCGGCTCAACAGGGCGCCCCAGACGTTAGCTTCGCCGGGCACATGCTCAATCACATACCGGAACGACAGCAACGACATCGCCCAACGCTGCAATTTATCAGCTTGATATCTCGCCATGGCTCCATCCGTTGCATACGGGTCGAAGATGTAGACAAGATTCCTATGATCCGTGTACAAGCGAAATCCTTTCGGCCTCAAGAGCAGGTACTCGAGCCGGCGTGTAGCTTCCACTATGGCGAACGCCTCCTTTTCGATGGTCGGTCAGCGCACAGCGGCTCCTACAAAGCGACCGCTCAAGAACGCAAGGGGCTGATGGTGCTGATCTTCCAACGGCATGCTGACTTCAAGTGGCTCCAGCTGAGAGACCATGGCTCCCCAAAACCCTGGCTGGCATCGGTGTACAACGCCACCTCGGCTGTCGAGCTCGGGTGAGCCAACGGCACCATCCAAAGCAGCGCCCCGCGGATGTTTTCAAAACTAGCAATCTCCTTGTCCCCTCAGCCGACGCCTTCCAAGCGGATCTTTGCGAGCATGTTCTTCTTCCGCGAGCCTGAGATCTTGATGGCACGCTCCAAAGCGTCATAGAGGTTGGCCGTGATGCGTGTGTACTCGGGTATACTTTGGCGCATCCCATTAACGGCGCATAGAAACTGTTGCAGATCTCCCGCAGTCCGGGGTGTTGACGTGTCAACGAGGCCTTGCACGCGCTCCGGGCAATGCTTAACACCATCCGCCGAAATCACACGGCCACACCACTTAACCTCCGTGGCGAAGAACTGACATTTCTTCGCGTGGAGTTTGAGACCGTACGCCTCGCATCGAGATAGAACCTTATCCAATAGCTCCAACAGCGCACTCTCGTTCTCCGCGTAGCCAAGGATGTCATCAAGCCACGCCAATATACCGTCGCCGATCAGGTCGCCAAAGATCTCGTCAACCACTCCCTGGCAGTAGGCCACCGCGTCGGTCGCCCCCATCGGCACGCACGTCGGAGTGTAGATACCCCGGTGGGTGACAAATGAATAGAGCTCTTGGGAGTCGGGGTGAAGCGGGAGCTGCCAATACCCCCGAAACCAGTCAAGGACGAAGAAGACTCTTGCACCTTCAAGCTCCCCAAGCACCACGTCCAGCACCGGCATGGGCCACGACATGGGCTCGGTTCTCTCATTCACACTCCGTGTATCAATAGTCATTCTGGGGTCCGCCGTCGGGTCCACATCCTGCTCCCGCTTGCGAACGATTCTTGGAGTCGACGCCCACCTGCTCCGGTTATTCTTGTACAGGAGTCCGTGCGCTAACAGCGCCGCTGTGTGTCGATCCAGAAACGCGCGGTCATTGGGGGAGTACCGTCGTGGCTGCGCACTGACAGATCGCGCCTCATTCTTCAGACGAACTTGCATGGGTGCCACCCGCACCGGCGGGTCATTTCCAAACTCCAGCCGGAAATTGTCGTCTCTAACACGCATAATTGTACGCAGCTTCGCGCGTCCGTCGAGCGTCAAACCCATCCGCTCGGCAATCTCAATTTTTTGTTCCAAGTACTTCACCACCTCCTTTAGGTCCGTCGGGTGCATACTCGGCAGCGCCGTTCGGATCTCACGCCGTTCAATACCGTCCGCTTCGTCTTCAGGCATCGGTGGGTCACGCGTTCCCACTTGCAGTCTGCACATGCGCTGCAGCGCGGTGTCGGCTGAGTCTTCGCTAGGATTCGCAGACGCGGTAGGTCCTAGTTCCCACTCCGGGCTTGCATCTCTACCCTTAACGAGCAACTTGTCAGTGGAGTACCCAAGAATCTCCATAATGGGTCTGCCAACGTTCAAGTCCATTGCGTCGTTCGCCTCCTCGACGTAGCACTTCAAGTTACGTAGCATCAAAGGTCCTGCGGACGTGGTAAGGACAACCTCGCGGAAAATCACTTCACGATGCACGTCAATTGTACGCCCACCAACCGGGTTGAGTCGAACAACATCCACATCACTAACCGATACCTCGCGCCCAGCGACCCTGATGGCATCCAGGACGCCCCGCGCTACGAGCGACGTATCGGCACCCGAGTCCAACAGGAGGGTCTTTACCGACACGCCGTTCACCTCAGCATCAGTCGTGCCCTTATCCACACACGAACGCTGCTGCGCGGGCTTACCCGGCTCCACAACATCAAAGGGACGCATCGTAGCGTTTCGCGCAGCATCATGCCTCTCACGCCTTGCTTTCAGTAATTGGGCAGCTTCGCCAGGCTGGCAGCTTGGACACTTGCGCACTTGATGGTCGGGCGAGTCACATTTAAGACACGCCCCCCGCGTTAGCCTGGGTTCATCTCGGCGCGTGACAGGCGAGGCAGTCGCAACGCCAACTCGCGTTACCACGCGGCTGCCGCGACCATCGCGGCTCCCATGTCCTTCGCGGCCGTCATGACGTCCACCATGCTGTCCATGGTCGCCAGTAGCCCCGCGACTCCCACCGTTACCACGACCTCCAGTGTTGCCACGTCCTGTACCCCGTGGCGTTGACTGACGCGACTGCCCAGCTGTCGCTGCAGCCCTGGCAGCTTGTTCCCAGGTCATGAACTCGCGCATGAGGGTTGTCACCTAGGCGCAAAACAGCCCCACCTCATTCTTGTACCGTTTGTTCTCGTGGAGCGATAGCTTCGTGGCGATAGCGGCCTTGAAACTAGCGGGCGCTAGGGCATTCGCCAAGTATTTGACAATCCGTCGCTGTTCATGCTCAAATGTTACCTCGGTTAGGTTAAATTGATCCAGTAGAGCCTCCAAATTGGCTTGGAGGTTCATTATTCTACTCTCTGGCTCAGGCCAGGTCGTCCGCATCTGGAGTTTCTTCATCGCCTCGTCCACCGACGGGTAGTCTACATGCGATGGCGTGTTGGCCTTCATGAAGTATTCAATCCATTGCTCTTCGGTGATCAGATGTGGAGCCATGTTGAATTCATATCGCGCTACCATTCGCTTCGTCCTCGACTCAATACAGGCACCAACCGGCATCGCGAAGGCGCCGCCCCACTGAGTCTGAAGGGCGTTGATGGCCGTCAAGTATATCTCATACCGACGCATAAAGTTCCGGCGGTCCTGCATGGTGCGGCCCTCGAATCTGGGCGGCTGAGGCAATGCCGGCGCGGCAGCCACGCGCTGGCCGCTAGACGCGGGGCCCACCGTCTGCATGAGCTCGTCTGTGACGGGCTGATCGCTTGGCTCGAACGGGTTCGGTATCTGCAGCTGCAGACCCGGTGGCCGCGGCATGGGCGACGGGGCGCTCTCCAATTGCATCGCGGCAGCTCGCTCCGTGAGCTCATCAACGTCCACGCTCGTACTCTCTTGGGTTGGGCCCCCATCCGATGCATCGTCGACGCTCACATCTTGGAGTTCCATGTCGGCACGCGCTGGTCCTGACGCGGAGCTTGATTCTGATGGAACTAAAGTTAACTTTGATCTCCGTCGGCCCTCTGCCTGGCCGCTCAGCTCTCTACTAAGCCGATTCCAAACTGACCTTGTTTCATTAATCTGTCTCTGGCTATCTAGTCCGTCTGGGTTCTGTACTTGACAGATCCTGGACCTGTCGGTCGTGTCGATCTTGCCGATCTCGCAACCACGTAGTCGTGTCGTAATCTGTAGCTCCCAAGATTGCACTCAGGCGTGGGGCCGTCCGGGCGGCGAGATCCGTACGGATCAACCGGGGACCACTGGGGTAGCAAGCTTGGGTATAATAATCCAATCCAGATTCGGTCTGACGCTTCCAAGCGTATCTGAGCAAAGCTGGACGTTTCTAGGCGACTTGTACCAGAATGAACCAACTGAGTTCCGATATAAAACAGCATATCCAGCTCCAATCTACCGCATTGCATCAGCAAAACGTTGCCGCATCGCGTTGACACAAGCGTCCATTCCTAGCACAGCAATTCCAATCCGACCGGCCAACGCGCATGCCGAATTTTCTTCTTCGATGGAGGGCTCCGTGGAATCCCGGCCCACGCCGGAACCCCCGCCCAGGCAGTGACACTAATTGAGATGGGAGGTTGTGATCCTTGCCTGACCATTATATGGATGACCAGTGTCTACAACGCTTCCAAACTCACCAACAATCTTGCGGCTTACCAAAGGCGCTTGGTTGGGCTGCGCTATGCGGCCAAACACAACTATACGGGTTGAACAGCGTCGGTGACAGTCATATCATACGCCAGAGATGGCTTCCCCGCTCACGCCATTTGTAGGGTCGCTACGAGCAGTACCGCATGTTGGCGGGTCGGCTCATGGTCACGTCATGGGCGTATCATCTTTGTCACAACAAGATGCCCGATATTCTCGCGAAAATTGCCATGAACGGAGCGCCCAAGTACCTGCGGAAGGCATCCCACGTCTCCCTAGTCGTTGGAAACCAGCGGTCCTGACACTCTCAGCTGAACCACTGGGTAGACAACCACCTGGACAGCGATGAAGCGCGATGGGCTACATTTGATGCGATACCACGTGCTGGGTGCGTTTGATAGCATAACATATATTGTCGACAGCTCCTTCGGTAATGTGTAAGCACCTGAGGAAGGGTATTTAGTCCTGGTAAATGAACGAAATGCACCCTTACAAATCCAACTACTAAACTAACATCGGCTACAGTTTGACCCCTCGTATGAGTGATCAAAACGCCCGCTATTCCCCAAATATATTGCGAGAAGGTCGTTAGCGACGCCCCACGTATTGTAACCCTTATCCTACATATTCCATCCAAGTAAGTACCTTACAAACGGTAATTAAAGGTAATACCACTAATACCGGTACCAAACCAATATAAGGGGACTTTGTCTCATTAAGAACCCGACAAGCTTCATAAATGTCATGGGAAAATGAACAATGAGTTGTTTGGTTTTTACTGCAAGCATGCTCTGCAGATTCTTGGGTATTAATAAAAAACGTAACATTGTGTCATCGTCGAACACACTTAGGTGCCTGTCCTGTTTCTCGGCACTTCGCATGCACGTTTCGGTAAGACTACGTATTATCTGGATGTAGAAAATATATTATGATATGATATTTTTATCATAATTTTTACTGGATGGGCCAACACGCGCAATATACATATATATCGATCAGGTTATTTGATACTACAATAACATTTGAGCCTAAACGAAGCTTTGGCTTAATTCGCTTTGGCACGTTATGCAAACTCTAACGAATCTCACCTCGTTGCGATGCCTCCAAGGACGCTGGATATAAACCGGGAAGGAGGTGACCCCGAGACAGGTGGAGAGATGTGCTCACGACCCACACTCTGAAACCTCATTCACTGACTACACACAACACGTGTGTGGTCCGTGCGGAGGTGAAGCAATCGAAGCGGCGCCAGTCGAAGTAAGACTCAGGGGAGAACGCACCGATCGAGCGAATCGGAGGTGTGATATCCAGCAACTTCAAGGGTCCACTGACACCAAGAGACCGGTTCGGCAATCGCTACGTGATCAAATTTGGTGATCGCTGCAGCTACTACTGCCGTAGGTTTGTGGCCAAGACCAAGGATGAAGCTGCGAGGAAGTTTCGCGCTTTCTCACTTTCTATGAGAATCTGTTTTCATGTAAGATACATGTGCTGCGGACCGACGGAGGCTGAGAGTACCACATTGTTGACCTGTTCTGCAAAGGTGAAAGTGTATCCCGACAGGCTTCCATGCAGGCTTTGCGCGGGAAGGCAAAGTGTATGCATAGCACTATCTTCAACATGATCTTCGTTTCGGACCTGCCAACAAGGTTCTGGAGTGACGCAGCGGAGTACACTACGCAGATCCTGATCTGTACTCCACCACGGTTGAACGAATACCAAACGTCACCGCTCGTGGTCATCACGGAGAAGTCACCTGGTCTCCGTGATGTGGTCGCATTTGGGGCGTCGAGCACGGCACGCCGTGATCCCAAGCAAAGTACACTGCAGAAGCGCGCGGTAGTCAGCCGAGTAAATGTTAAAGACAGCGAGACGAAAGGCTACTACGTTTACCTGCCAAGTGAGCGCGTGGTCGTCGTATCGCATCACGTGGTGAACTTCGACCGAGTAATGCTGACAAAGGGACATCCGCACAACGAGTCTAACCGGGCCAGCGGCAACTAAAGCAGCGAAGGCTACACTTTGATAGTCAATTTGGAAACGTCGCAAGTATCGGAAGCAGCGCGAAGCTAACGCCACGAAAGGAGTGCGACGTATGTCTGCGCAGTCGGGGACTGAAGGAGGCTCGAACATTTCAAGCAGCTCAGACGTACCGGGAATTCCATGTTCGCTCCTATCGAGTTCACGTCGGACCCAAAGAACTATTAGAAATTCCATCGGAGCCCGATGCGGCGTGGTGGACGGCCACCGAACTGGAGGAGCTCGTGGCATTGATCGCCAATGCAACATAGACGCTGATCAAGTGCGGACCCAACACACCGAAGCTTCACTAATAGGGGGTGTACAAGAAGAAACGTGCCTTGAGCGGAGCTGTCGAGCGCTATAAAGCGCGTCTTGTGGTCTGCGGAAATGAGCAAGTACTGGGTGTCAACTACACAGTGATCTCTGCGGTTGTCCTCGAGATGAACAGCGGGAAAAAAGGCTTCGAGTTTGCCAGGATCTGGGGGGGTACGATCACGTCATGGGGATATCACTAACGCCAATGTCAAGATGATGACGGAAGACGGGGTTGAGGTTGTGTTAGTGATTCCCCAAGGCGTGGACGTCAGCAAGAAAATGCTGACTGTGCTCGGTGTCAACGGTGTGAAAGAGCTGGGACTGCGACTTAACCGCAGTCTCTACGGTCTAATTCACTCTGGAAGGCTGTGACATCAGTTGCTGCACCAGATGCTGCAACCAAATGGCTTCAGGCTGTACGCCACCGGCAGCCTCCGGCGGACAGCTCCGGTTCAACGAGAGTGAGGACGTATGTCGCCGATCTTCTCGTGACAGGAACGTTGACTGAACGCGTGGACATATTCTTTGTGGGCATGCAAGTGTTCGCTTTGAATGACTTGGGGCGGGCAACAATGTTTCTCAGTGTGAGCATTGAGTACGAAGACAACTCGGGCTATTCGTTTGACCAGAATCACACAATGGAAGAACTGCTGCAAAAGCATGGGCTGGCTCAAGCCCATTCGTTCCGATACTGGATTGGTGCGGAACGGGATGCACCAATCACTGCGGACGCGTTGCTCCCAGCGTTGCTTACAGGCACTAACCCGAATATGCCGACGGTCATACTATTCTAGTCTCTGGTTGGTGTGCTGCTCTGGATTGCAAGATATGCGCGAGCCGATGACGGTCCTGATCGATTCAGGGGCGTCGTTCAACTTTGCGACGAAAGCCAGTGTGGCTAAGAACAATGCATTGTATGCTAGTGCTTTAGAAGCCTCTAAGAGTAATACCAATGTATCCGTTCGCTTAGCGACTGGCTCCATCGTGTCGACACGTAAGGTTACTATACCCTTAAGCGTGAAGTTTGACGACTTCAATTCGGTCGAACCGTTCATTGTCTTGGACATGGATGATCGATATGATCTTATTCCCGGTATGCCGTGGCTTGCTCAGTACGAGCCCTGGATAGATTGGCGTAGTCGCACCATCGGTGCCAGCCACATCCCCCTCGCGGACAGAGCCCTGGCGGGTCATGTCCCCTCCTCTTCCCGAGTTTATGCATGAGCACCGTGGGTCACGCGGCTAACGGCAGTTTGCCGGCTCTTCTGAAGTCCTGGAACTGCCAACGGCGTCGCCGCCACAAGCGCGGGAGCCCGAGGTAGGTGATGGAGAAAATCCTCTGGATCATAATACCTCCCCGGTGGGAATGCAGGGTTCTGCAGTTTGCAACCGAGTTGCATCTCTCCAAGGGACAGTAACGACTCAAGGCGCGGACGCTGCAGCAGCTCGCGCAGGAAGGGGTGGTAGCGGCCGAGCTCCCCCTACGTAAAGCGTGGTGGCTGGTTCAGCCCACGTCGAGAAATGCGCTGGAGTTGTTGCTCGCGCAAACAAGAGTGGTCGAGTCGGAACTCCCACTACGCAAGGCGTTGTAGCAGGTTCAGCTCGCGCGACTGAAGACGCTGGAGCTTGTGCTCACGCAACCACGAGTGGTCGAGAAGGGGCTCCCATTAGCAAGGTCAACAAAGGTAACAAGGTCACAAGCACGCCCAAGGCAGAGGCCTCTAGCCGCGATGCGGGTTCCGCGGCTGAGGACAGGGTTCCTCATGTGATCGACGTTTTTACGGGCGAACCGAAGGTGGGGGGGGGGGGGTTCTGACCCCCTTGCCAACAGTAGCAAAGCTACTTGAGCTCGAGGAGCTTTCTTATGTCGAGTTTTGGACTCTCTCAAGGCGGGAGAGTTGGCAGAAGTGGTTCTACTTCGCCCAAAGGCAGCGCACTGGAGCTCAACTCCTCTTCGGTCATGGACTCCGAGGTGTTGGAGGACGAACGAACGACTAGGAGGCAGACGCGGTATAGCGCTGCCGTTTTGAAGGATCCCTCGGATCCATATCACCCCCTCTGAAGGAGTTTTCGGATGTCGTTAGCGACGACCCGCCCTCGGTCCTTCCCCCGAATCGGGGCGTTAGGCATGAGATTGAGTTAGTACCAGGCATCAAGTATTGTACAACGCGGCTGTAGCCGCTTCCGAAGAAACAGGTCGACGTAAGCTACGCCTTCTTCGCGGCAAAACATGCCGCTGGCATAGTGCGCGAGTCAAAGTCGCCACACTCGTCCCCGACGTTCTGGGTGCGAAAACCCAACGGGAAGTAGCGCATGGTGCATGCCTTCAACAAGTTGAACGCTGCAACCATCCCGGCGTCAACGCCTATCCCTCGAAAGGATGTGCTGCAAAACAACATGGCAGGCTGCACGGTCTTTAGTCTCTCGACATGGTCGACGGCTATTATCAGCTCCTGATGCGCGAGTCGGATATTCCGCTTACGGTGGTAAGTACCCCTAGCGGGGTGTTGTAGGAATGGTTGGTGATGCTCCAGGGGCTGTTCAATGCACCCGCTACGTTTAATCGAATCGTGACGCAGCTCTTCTGGCCGATGCGGCACTTCGTACAGACGTACTTCGACGACGTCTTCGTGCACAGTCGTGCGTCTGAAGGCAAGACTGCCGTCGAAGCCCATTTTGGCCACCTCTGTGAGGTTCTCTTGTGCATGCGTGAGAATCATCTCTACGCGAACATTAACAAGTGTATCTTCGGGGCTGAAGAGATTCCCTTTTGGGGCTGCTTCCTTGGGGAGGACGGTGTCCGTGCGGACCCGGAGAAGGTGTGCGCCATTGCACAGTGGCCGGTGTCCGTCTCGCAGAAGGAGGCTCGGCCTGGCCAACTACTTGCACAAGTACAGTGCCAACTACGCCGATATGGCAAGGCCACTGACGAATCTTCTTAAGAAGATGCCGTGTGGTCGTGGAACTCGGAAGCTCAACAGGCTTTTGAAGCCATCAAGAGCAGCCTCCAGAGCGCTCCGATTTTTGCTTTACCTGATGAAGATCGGCCTTTCAGCGTGGTATGCGATGCATCCGGCTTTGCCATTGGCTGTGCCCTGTTACAGGTCGATGCTGAGGGCCGTGAGAGGGTAGTCTCTTTCAAAAGTTTCGGGTGCACCTGTTAGGTCCAAAACCCTTTGTGATCTACACAGATCATGCCTCGTTGAGGACGGCGACGTCGTCACCTCACCGCTCCCAGCGCATGGCGCGGTGGCTTTCTTTCTTCGCCGAGTACAACTTTACGGTGGAGTACAAGCCGGGAAAGCAGAATGTCCTCTCGGACGCGCTCTCTCGGCGGCCAGATTACGAGTTGGCGTATTTGGCCTACCTCGAGTCACCGCTCTATGAGCTTATTCGCGAGGTGTATGCCGGTGATGACGACCTTGCCGGTCTAGTGGAGGCGCTGGGCGTTCCAAACAAGACCGTCGACCTCACGGCGCGACAGCTCTCACGTCTGCACCGCTACTCAGAAGTGGAGGGTTTGCTCTACTATCAAGTAGATGGAGGCGACGAGCCTCGAATAGTCGTTCCCAACGACGAGGACCTACGTCACCGTGTCCTCTATGAGGCTCATGACACGCCGCTTAGCGGTCATCTGGGGCGGGAGAAGACATATGCGTCTGTAGCCCACCATTTCGGATGGCCCCACATGTACAAGTGGGTCCGTAAGTACGTACAGACATGTGAGACGTGTCAGCGTGTTAAAGCCGGCGTCCGCTTCTTTGATTTTCTTGCCGGTTCCGGCGGATTGATGGCGCTCCGTGAGCATGGACTTCATCTTTGAGCTTACCGCCGACGCGCGCGGCCACACTGGCATATAGGTCTTTGTGTGCCGTCTGGGCAAGATGATGCGACTGGCCGCGGTGCGGAAGAGCGTGACTGCGCCTCAGGCAGCTCAGCTCTTTGTGGTCAATGTCTTTCATCATCACGGTCTCCCGAGGCCTTCGTGAGTGACAGAGACCCAAGGTAGGTGTCCCACTTTTGGCAACACCTCTTCCGCCTTCTAGGCACGAGGTTGGACATGTCCACAGCGGACCATCCTCAGACCGACGGCCAGACGGAGCGGGTGAACAGAGGGCTGGAAGACACTCTTCGGAGTGTCTGCGCTGCAGAACCCACCAAGTGGAGCACGCTTCTTCCACAAGTGGATTTTGCGCTTAACAGTGCCGTGCATTCGTCCACGGGTTTCACTCCGTTCTACATGAACGGGCTGCGGTACCCGCGTACGCCCCTGACGTTGGCGCCGGCTTCGAATTTAGGCGGGGGAGGGGCTAATGCCGAGGACCCAAGGGGCCTTAAAGACCTAAGAACGCCCGTCGAACGGAATCTGCTCTCGTTCATTGAGACTGGCGAGGCTGTCCGACAGCGCGTTCGGGACGCTATGGCGGCGGCTCAAAACCGACAGAAGAAAAACAGCGATCGCCATGGGCGGGCAAACACTCATGAGTTTCAAATGGGAGACCAAGTCTTATTAAATGCCAAGAACCTTCCTATTTCTGCGGTGTCCACGGTAGGCTGCAAGAAGCTGCGGCCCCGCTTTATCGGTCCGTTTACGGTTATTGGGGTCCATGGCCATGCGTACACGCTGGATTTGCCATCCGCTATGGCCACGAATCCGACGTTCCACGTTGGGCTGCTTAAGCCTTACCATCCGGCTGCGGCAATCGACCCATCGAGTTCTGACCCGTCGCGTATTGACGGAGGGTATTTGACACCACTTCCAACAGTTCCTCCTTCGCAGTAGCCGGGGCTGGGACGGAGCGTGCAGCAAGATCCGCTTGGTGGCGCCCGTCGCGGTCCTCCAAGGTCCCTACCCGTCTACCCGTGAGTAGAGCGCCCGGATCCAACCGAGATGCTTGGATAAGGAGTGTCGCACTTCCCCGATGGTCCCCTCGCATTGCGACAGTCGGCAACTCACCCGATTCAGTTCTCGATCAAGGTGGTCCATCTTCTCAGGCAAGCCCTGCACACGGTGCCGCAGGCGACGTAAGTCCTCAGGAACATCGCGACCAGCCTCATCGAGGGACTCGACGGTCTAAAGACGACCACGTAGCCTCACCAAGTCCGTCCGCTGGGCGTCCAGAAGCCGTTGCCAGCTTTCCACGGCAGACAGCAGGCCACCCCGACTCTCGGAGCTTGAGGGAGGCAGGTCATTACCACGCGGTCCCGGCCAGCGACGCGGAGCGTCTCGATCAGCCTCTCCACCGAGCTCCGCATCCGCTTCTTGGTACTAGGTGCGTCCCCTACTTCCATGTCGAGAAGATACTGAGGCGCCGCAGGCGTATCGGGAACTACCAGTATCTGGTGATGTGGCGAAGCTACCCTGATAGCGATAGCTCATAGGAGCCAGGGGGTCGCCTCGAAGATGACTGCACCGACCTCGTGGCTGCTTTTGAGCAGGTCCACGGAGCTGGTCGGCGCTAACGCGGCCGAGAACACTTCGAGGGTCTATCGGCTGCGACTGTCAAGACTTCTGTATCTTCTGGATTATCTCTTCGAGGATGACAGGCGGGGTGGGCGTGTGCCGATCAAAGAACCGGGACTGTCATTGGTCATCAGCGATCATCTTCGCGATGCGAAAGCATTGACGTCGCTGTGCCAGCCAATCGATCCGATATGGCGAAGCCAGGAACTCGGGACAGGCATAGCACATGAACCGGAGCCAGTCTTCGAACTCCCGGCCAGTGTCATCCCAGAGCACGACGGGGCACTTATCGCACTGCGAGACATCTGGACCAGGGCGCCGGCTCAGCCGAGGGTGTTCGAGATATTCGTTAAGTGTCCAATATCGCAATGCGAGCAGCTGTTCGCGGGTCCGCGGGGTTGACGCCTCGAGCTAACGCTTAGTGCCGGCAGCTTGCGAAGCTTCTTGGTGGGTGCGCTCACTGAGATGTTTTCGGCTGTCGTGCTGCAGTTGTTCCGGTGGAACCCCCTCGTCGATGCTGGCATTCGTGATGATCTGTTGCTCCGGTATATGTCAGTGGGCGCAGTGTCTCGGTGAGACTCGCACTGCGCTTGGGCCTCCACATGAGTCACCGCGGCGGCGGTCTTCGGGGTCATCGGACTGCCCGGATGGGTCACGCGTTGCTGCTTAGTGAGCTGCGGCGACGAGTTGGGGTCTGGGACCTCTCCTTGCTCGCGGTCCTGATCCGGCTCTGATCCACCGGGTCAGGATCATCCTCTGGTGGCGGTGGGGAGCCTTGGCAGGCGGGGTAGCGCTCGCGGAGCCCTTCGGGTCATGGGTATCGCTTGAGTTCGACAAGTCATCCGCTTTGCGGGCGTTCGACGACTCCTCCGGGCTGGGAATCGCAGCTTCCTCCACTGGAGCGGGATCAGACGCAGTGGTATTCGCAGGGGCGAGTTCTCATTCCCTTGGCTTAGTGGCTCGCGGAGCCGTGGATTCCGCAGTGGAATCTTCATCTCCGGTGATCAGGTCTGGGTTGGGCGTGCCTGTCGGACTCGCTGGGGGCAGGCTCCACGTAAGGGCCTGGCAGGCGCACCTCCTTGCGCTTGCTAGCCCTGGTCCGTCGCGTCGGCTTGGTGCTTGTCGCCGCCGCGGTAGCAGGCGCCTGCGTCTTCTTCGGCGAAGTCTTCTTTGCGCATGAGTCGCTATCTGTCGATGTGGCTCCGGTAGCCTGCTGGGGCGTCGTCTTCTTCGGCGAGGACTTCTCGGCGGATGGGGCGGCATCCATCGGCGTGGCTTCGGTAACCCGCGGGGTCTTCTTCTCCTTGGCGTTTGACTTCGGCATGGAAGGTCGTGGCGTGCCCTGTGGGCTTGGCGAGCTGCGCGTGCTCGTTCGAGAGCTGATTCGTCAGTGAGCTGGTAGCTCACGTTGCCGCTGAATTTCTCCCTGGGACGGTGCTTCCCGTTTGGGTGTGGGAGGGTGTAACGGGGCCAAGTTGGCCGGACCCTCCCCTTTCTCGGAAGAAAGAGATCTGACAGTCAGGGACTGATTGTTCTTATTGATGTGTCACACATCAGCCGTGTGTGACACACGAGGACCCCCGGATATAATATTCCGAAGGGAGCGTCTCCGAGTAGTCATTTTTCTCATAGAAGGTCCGTCCATACTTATGAGGTTAGGGGTCTCTCATGCCAGTCATTTCAGATAAACAGCGATTCAGTGTATAGATAGAAAGCAGTAGATAGACACCTAAAAAGGAGTGTTATTTATACAGTTCAGTTAAAATCTAACCTTGGAGTGTGTAAGTCGATTGGTACGGGGTACCAATAGCGACCGGGAAGGCCAGGCTTTTTACATACTGAGCTGTAGTGATGCACGGCGTCTGTCCAGGTTAGCGCGCTACGCTTCCTCATCGCTACGGTGCGTCTGACCCCTGTCACAATACCAGTCCACCACCTTGGAATTAACTTTTCACATAGCCGAGGATCAGCCGGTCTCTTCAGTGATGGGCCTAATGTATTACACGGATGCTGATTTTGGCGGCGATAGGGAGGGCCGGTCAGTGGTGTAGTACTCTGTTTGAACTGTATGATCGTGAGGTAGGCATGCAAGAAACAAAGCTCCGCTGCGCATTCTACAGCTGCGGGTGAATGCATCACTACATCGACTAGTGGGCAGGAGTATTTGGGGGTTAGGGGGCTTCAAGTCAAGCTTGGCACCTAGGTTCAGCTTCGGACCAACCTTCTCGTGGTCAATCAAGTCGCGAAACTACAAGGCAAGATTGAAACAAACTCTTGACGCCATAAGCACATCGACACCCGCTATTATGCTGCAAAGGGCTTCATCGAATCCTATACATTGACACCAACAACATCATCGTCGGCATTCTCACTAGGGCCCCTCTTCATCTCGGAGTTTGACGCTACGCACTGCATACGTTTTGGGGTAACCCCCCCTTGCATTGGGGAGGTGGCTTTGAAGGGACCACCAAATCCCGCTGGCCCTACGGGTAGACAAGCGGCATTGTACTGTGAGTACCTCGTAGTTCTACATCGCGCGTTGGATGATCGGGAAAGAAACGCCCTGTCACCCCAGCAATGATAGAAGCGGTCTGCGACGTTGATGTCGGAAGCGCCAAGGCAGTCGCCCAACGCGTTTGCAAGATCGCTCCCCGATTAAACGAAAATGTTGCGGACTTGATCAAAGGACTCCTCAAGACCGCATGACCCAAATGTCCACCTCGCCGTGGGCATCTCCCATAGTCGTGGTCGTGAAGAAGAACGGGGTCGACATTAGGCTGTGCATCAATTACCAGGTGGTAAACGAACTTACCCGGTTGATGGTGTACCCGATGCCACTCGCGAATGACCTGCTGGATGATCTTGATAAGTACATCTGGTACTTTTCTCTTCACATGGCCAGCTGCTTCTGTGTTGTCGCAATGACCGACCGAGCTCGTCTCATCTCGGCGTTTATCACCCCGTTTAGGCTGTTCGAATGGTTGAGGATGCCTTTCGGTCTAAGCAACCCGCCGCAGATTTAGCAGTGGCTCGTCAACAACGCGCTATACGGTTTCAAGGACTTCTCGCGACGTCTTGAAACCAATGACGTTCCAACGTCGGCGAGCCCGATCCAACCGAAATAAGATCGCTACTGGAGCGAAGATCGTATATCGACGACATCTTGATCGGGGGCGAGTCATGGGACGACCTCTGCGAGAAGGTCGAGCACCTGTTGGAATCATACGAGAAATGACGTCTGTCCATCAGTGCTGAGAAGAGTAGCTGGGGAATGTCCAAGGTTGACTACCTATGATATTCAGTGTCGAGGGATGGGCTGGAAGCGAAGCCGAAGAATCTCCTATCGCTGACGAGCCTGAGCTTTCCCCGGACGCAGAAAGCTTTGCAGTCCTTCCTGGTAAGCCTCAATTACTACCATATGTTCATGCCGGACTTTGAGGGTTACGCGACGACACTATACTCACTGGCCGAGACAGACTTCGTCGAGTATGCCTTGCAGCCAGGTACCCGAGAACAGGAACGGTGGAGGCACGCGGATAACGCGTTCGAATCTGAAGAGGAAAAGGAAGGTCACTGAAACTCCGATGTTGAAGCACTATGATCCAGAACGGGAGCCAGTGGTGATCGAAGGAGGCCGGTGTATCCGAGTGAGAGGCATGACTGAAAATAGTCCTCCCAGAGCCAATCCGCAATTACGTCCTACACCATTACCTCGCGAGTCTGGAAGGTGGGCATCACGGGGTGGGCCGGACCTACCAGAGGGTACGCGCTATTTTCACTGGCCATGAATCTTCGCCAGCGTGCGACGCTTCGTCAGAGAATGCTCAGATTGCGAGACCCGTAAAGGATGTGCGGTGATACGCGGTGAGTCGCCCGGAAATATCGTGGCCACTTATTCGTTCCAATTCGTAGCAATGGACCATATCCCATCCTTGCCGGTTTGAGTTACTGGTGTGGGTGGACCTGTTCTCTGAATTCGTGAAAGCCAACGCCTCCCGGGCCGCCCGAGAAGCGGTGTTCCGCCGCTTCGGTGCGAGCGAAACCATACGTCACGATCGAGAACCAGAATTCATGTCTCATTTCTTCAAGGCGTTCAACAAGTTCATGCGTCAACGACAATGAGCCACGTTTGCGTACCGACCTCAGGCGAACGGTGCTGCAGAGCGCACAGTACAAACAATCACGAGAGCGATTAAGATGTACATCACGGAAGTCGACCACCGCGATTAGGATGAATATGCAGAGCGCCTTACCTTTGCTCTGAACACAGCGCAAGATCGAACGCGGAACGAGATTCCGTTCTACCCGGCACACGGATGGGACCCCAAGACGACATTGGAGTCAACGGTTGCGGTCGGCAACACGGCCGGACAGGATGTTGACGCGAAAAGGTGGAGACTGCATATCCAGCGGCACTACAAGGCGGCACGAGCACAAGCATTAGAATTGATCAAGGCCGCAGTTGAGACTTGATCCGGACGTGAGAACGCGGCTTGAAGTTGGAGCGCAGATATGGCTTACCTGGATCGCGCGAAGCCGGGTTACGCCCGAAAGCTGGCTCGGCTATGGCATGGGCCGTTCCGAGTCGCGGAGATGGTCGATACCTACGCGGCACGACTTGAGACGAACGACACTCGTATTTGCTAGTTCACATCTTCAAGTTGAAGGCGGTTCGCGTCTTCCCGACTCGCCCTGAAACGAGTTTAACTGTTCCCGTTGATAGCAGATTCGACTTTGACGAGGAGTTACTGCCCGACGACAGCTGGTAGCCGGGAAATATCGGCGAGGACGCGTTTGAAGTTGAATATATCGTGGTTATGCGTGAGGGAAGAGCCACCCGGTATAGACGGACCCTTCGGGATTTGAAGTCAAGTGGAAGGGTTATCCTGATACGACATGGCTGGATGAGCAGGACCGCAACTGCGGTGGATTATTGTATGACTTTCTACGGGAGCACACAGTCCGGAATCGGTTCCAGGGCGTGAAAACGGAGAGGTCGCGGGTCCAGGGCCCGACGATTAACGCGGATAGCGTACGCAGTCGACAGGAAGGCTGTCGACGGGAGGAACGGTGGGCTTCTTTTCCCGGATTGGCGGGAGAGTAAGATGAATAAGTGAATGGGTGCAGGACTGGCGATTCGCCGACGATGGGGCGACATGGGGTCGCTTTATAAAGGGAATAAGATAGTGTGAACAAACAAGAAAGAGACAGCATTCAACGCAAGACAGCTGTAATACGACAATTAGATCTCCTCAATAAACTTGCCTGTCGGGTGGGTGAGAGAATGATCCGGATGAGCAGACGTCACGAACCTGGTCCCCGCCGCATTGGGCATCGAACGGAAGAAACAGTGCCAAGGCTTCCGACGATCCACGTCATCAAGACCAGCCGCCAAGGTCGCATGTTCGCGGCCCGGGTACCATCGGCCGCGGTCGGAACGGGAAGGAGGGATGTGAAGGAAAATGGGGTCGAGTAGCAGATCCATGTCAGCCAGGTCGCGGTGGAATAGTCGGTGGCGAGCTGAGGCACGCTTGTCATGTGATCCCCAGGCACGCGACCGATGGGAGTTCCGATTACGACGCCACAGATTGTACGACGCGCCGCTGCCGACGAATTAAAAGTCGTTGCTGGCTTCCCAGTACGCTTCAGCCCAATGGGCAAGGTTTTGCTTGATCAAACGCGCGATAAAAAGCCGATAGGCGGCATCCCCAACCTCGATGCGAGATGCGCCGCGAGCTCGGTCAAGTACAACCACGGACGCGCGCGATATAGGGCCTCCACAGATTCCAGGGTCACCAAGTCGGTTTGGCAATGATTGGGAGCCACGGGGGCTGAATCGGGATAGCACCACGGATCCGGCGGCAGGTGCGTCAGTCGAATCGTGCGCGCGTTGAGGGTCGACAACGTGAACCGAGTCAGCGAGGGCGGCCAAGGAGAAATGTCAACGCTGTCCCAGCCACCAGGATCAGAGGACGGCGGGATGACGGACTGAAGAACGGTGCGATCTCCGCGGCGCCCCTCTCGTGAATGACGTCAGGCGAGGAGGGTGACGAGGTAGTCTCGGTACTGTCCTCCGCCCTGGAACTCGTCAATCCAGTGTGCGCAGAGCGTTGAGCCTTGGAAGGAAGTCGGTCTTCAGCCGAAGCCACCGACGACGACCCCGCGAGATATTTTCGACGCTTACCCGGTCCAACCGTAGCCAGGGTAAGTGTCGCTGAGGCGGAAGATGTCATTGCAGCGGACGCGCTCACCGTAGCCGCAGAATCAGCCATGGTTGAGGGCCGACGACTCTGACGTCGGGGAGGGACCCTGGCTTGAGAGTGAAAGGTTTATCAGATCGCAAGGGGTGTGAGGCCCGGGAAGACGAAGTCCGCGGGTTTCCAAGTCCAGAGCCGGGGCCATCCGAGGAACGTGAGCCGTCACCACCCGAAGAATGACGTCGAGACGAAGAAAAGGGGGGCCCTCCCGTGCCCTGTCGGGAATCATTAGAATGAGGGTGCGCGAGTAGAAGCAACCTAAGCGGCCGAAGAATCCGGCGACGACAGCTCCGCGTGACGAGGGTCAGCCGGTACCGACACCGCCCTATTTGCAGCTCCTTCCACCGCGCGCTCCGACTGACGCAGGATACCGTTTGTTTCCAGCGTACCACCAGCTTCACGCACGGACGCGACGATACGAGCACCCAAAGCATCCCGAAACCTCAACGCAAATTCTCGGCACGTTCTCGCATTGTTGAGGAGCCGATCCCAAATCGCTACTTGATCGGCATAATCCCGGGTAGCACGATCGCGCTCTTGGCCCAGCTCAACTATACGGATTCGGAGACGCTGACCTTGTTCGTCGAGCGCTGACCTTGTTCGTCGAGCACTTGCAGGTGTCCCGGCCCGACTGCTGGGACTCTTCCACGAGACGTCGGAATGTCGACACACGGGAGTCAAGCCCAGCACACAAGCCTCGACCTCAGAATGCACCGACTCTGCAATAACCCTAGCCGACTCTGAACGCGCGACCAAATCTTCGAGGTTCTGGATGCGAGTAGTGTCGCGCTGATGCTCCTCGGCGTGGGCCGTCAGCGATGCCGTGACACGGCGCAGATCGGTCTCCTGGGTTCCCCTTGAGGCACGCAGCATATCAGCCTCTCGAGTTGCGGTCTGTAAAGCTTCACGCGTTGTTAGAATCTCCTGCATAGCCACGTCACGCCCTTGACGAGCTTGCGCTAGCTCCGAACTTTGGTTCGCTGCCGCTAGGTCGGAAGCCAGCTGGGCAGCGAGAGTGGCGGAGTCTACATTCACCCGGGCGAGCACGTCTTGAAGCGCTTGAGTCTGCCCATCTGTGATCACGATCAACACGTTGAACTTGGTCTTCCACTGGCTCGCCTCGAACGCGGTCTGTTTGGCCGTCTCGAGCCCCGCTTGGAGGTGCTGCACATCAGCCTCGATGATGTCACGCTCGTTGTAAAATCGGTGGATGGTATTAAGAACGAGCTGAAAGGCCTCACGAGCCCGGGCATGGAGAGTGGGGTTGCGGTCAAGATGACGCTCGACCCTTAGAGCTTGAGACACCCATGACACGCCGGTCGGAGGACGACGAGACACGCGAGGAAGAGGGTCGGGGAACCTCCACCGGACACAGCCCGCAGATGCAGACGTGGCAGGTGGCGCTTGAGACGTCAACGTCCATGACGGAGGAAGGTCCAGGGCCACGACGACTCATGGCGGCAAGGGGGAAGAATGGAGAATGAGCCGAGGGCCACCACCTGGGTAGTGTACGTGGGTACCAGTGGGGCCGTTGTGGTGGAGCGAGTCGAAGAATGTTCCGTGGACCGAGGGTTACCGACCCAGCCTTGGTCTTGACAAGGAGTTCCTTGCCGTGAAGTATGCACTCGCGAAGTTTCGAGTAGGTCGCGACGGATGCCGTAGAGGTCGAAGAGCTTGTAGTCGTCGCTGAGGAAGTGACGACAGCATTAGCTGCTGCAGTGCAGCAGGCGCGTCAGCCACCTGTGTCGTTGGCGTGTTCATTCCGAAATGAGCACGAGTTCTTTCCGAAGACGACTTTGGATTGATGTGTCGAGACCGGCACATCAAGTCCTAACGGGGGGTTGGTATAGCAAGCACCCAGATATACGTTACGAAGTTCTGGGAATTCACCCGCCGCGGTCAACGTACAGATCGCCACGGGTTTGTGGGAGAACTGAACTCGCAGGTTTTCGCGAGGGCATTCCTCGATACTTAACACAGCTATGGAAGATTTCAAGAAAATTACCCCGTCATGGCCGAAGCTACAGTGCATTATTATTAACAAGGATTTCACGGAGATTGCGATCCTGAGATCGAGCCTGCCGGGCGTATCAATTCTACTCTGCCTGTTCCACGCGATTTTTAAGTACCTTCGTGAGCAAATTGCATCCGCCGACTACTCCAGCTTTGGCAAATTGCCTGCTACTCGGGCACTTTGCTTTACGGGAAGTCTTCTTATTCCCGTACCACCGGAGCTCGTGGAAGGGCCCGATGTAATAATCACGTCTTTGATCCGTCGCCGGACCAAAGTAGAGCTCCATAGTGACATCATCTTTGATGTCACTGCAAACGTATAGCGCGTACCGACTCGGCGCCGCACAATTGCCGTAGCGAGATTGGACCTCGCCCGGAGTCGGCATCCACGGGTCGCGCACTGGATTAGTGCGCGAGGTCACAGCACCAAACGGGGTGGAGTCGCCTCCACCCCGCGGACTGAACAGTGGCCCTGCTAGAGCGGTCTATCGCTGCCGCTACGCGAGCGCTTTGAGATCAAAGCGTCCGAGTCGTCCTCGCGAAGACGACGCGACTCCACGCCCGGTTCATTGCGTTTTGGAAATGAGGTTTCCTCGTCTCCATCGTCTTCCTTCATGTCGGCATCACTACCGTCATCGAAAAGAGCTTGAAGCTCATCACGGGCAAAAATTGCTTTGTCGCGCGCCTGCTTGTACTCTCCAAGCGACATCGTTCGCTTGGGGGAGCTTTACGTCGGCGTTGAAGTGTGCCAGTGGTGGTGAAGACCCTGCGCACTAATTTGATTGCGCAGTTTTCTTCGAATGCTTCAGGTACGGAGGAGTGAGTTGGACACCTGACGTTGTTCAAAACGTTCTTCCAGAGCACGGCGAGTGCCAATACTGCGGTGCTAAAATGAACAAGGGATCGCGACTCCGGCTTAAAGGTTTTTATTTTGACCAGAACCCCAAGGGTCCGGAAAATCAACTGAAGCGCAAGAGTAAAAACAAAGCGGTTAAGTTCACGGGTCCGATTTCCAAGAATACCTTCGAGCTCCAGGGCTCGCTTCGAGTTCACAAGATTAGATAGCATTCTTAACAAGCATTAAGATAATGTTGTGGTTAACTTCAACATTAGTACACTGACGGATTGGCGAAGCGTTTCCGTTACAATAGCTTTTACGTTACACCCAGCGTTTCCGTTACATGTAGAAAATATACGAAATAGTGACTACAACAGGAAACACGCCACTAACTAACCCCCATGGGTTTTTAAAGAAAGATACATGTATTAAAGCTTATACAATCCTGCTATCTACGCCTCACTTCTAGTGTTGCTGAATGTCAGCTGCTCAGCATAACCCCATGATCGTGGAGGAACAAACGGCGCTTGAAATGGAAAGACTTCGTCATCAACTTGAGTACCAAAACCTTGAGGGTCGAATTTTGTCAACGAGTAGCTCATCGAAGATGTGAGCAATGTTGTCGTCATTCAGAGTCGCTTCAGTTTGGCAGTCGAATTTGGTGGTGTAGCGGGGTGGTTGGCATCGATCCTTTCACTCAGCGTACCTTCAGCTCCAAAATTCCGTTGGTGTCTTCTGCGCTAACTGCCGTTTTGCCTGGTCCGTGTTATGGTAGCTCGATCTTGAATTCGAAGAGGATGAAAGTCTCCTTGATCACGATATATACACCTGTGTTTGTCAAAGTCTTCTGGTACTAGATATCTTCCTCCATTGGATTCAATGATCGATATTAAGACGTACATACACCGCCGCACGTGTACAACACGAATGTCATAGTGCATGTACTTGTTTGTCCAGTGTTTCACGATTCGAGATATGTACTTCCACCAATGTAAATCAAGGGAATCGGATACGGCCTTGCTTTTAATTGCAAGCTCCCTCCGTTTATTTTCAAATTCCTCCTCCGATTCCGCATCAACAGTTTTAAAGAAAATAGTCATGAAAGAGTTGGTTTGCCACGAGTTTTCCATTTTGGGTTGGCCAGGAACCGGGTTGTTCACTTCGATCTGGCCAAGGTGCTTTCGCGCCATGCGCACCACAATTGTTTTCATGTGTCAACGACAAATCATAGCTGGAGTTTCTGGAAAAACCTTGTCCAGCGCATTAATGCAGGCCAATTCTCGATCTGTAAGCACCACTTGAGGAGCTAAAATTCGTTTTCAATCATTAGTAGCTTAAGCATGTTGAGAGCCCAGACGAATAGTCGTCTTCTTTCTCCCCTGGAAGTCAGCACTGAGCAACCGGAAGAACGGTGTTCTCACCCGTTACGACGACGATTTTCAGAGGCGGGGTATATGCTTGGTCGAATTGAACGTGCAGTCGGCGACAAAAACATCATGATACAGCTTGAATAGCTCAGTAGTTGCAGGATTAGCCCAAATCAGGTGAGTGATTCATTGGTTTGAGGATTTACTTGGAACGTGTAAAATCCTTGAGCTCTTGAAATAATGTTTCAATAGCTGTCCGAGAAGCCAGATCTCTCCTCCGAACCGCGTCCTTGGTATTGGAGATATCCTTGGCTACCACGAGAGAGTCGGAGTCACTATTGAGAATAGTTGCATGTATCGTGGAACTTGTTACATCAGCCAATGTCTGAAGCTCGACTAATCCATGGCGATTCGCGATAGGAGGCTGATTAATTTCGTGAGCTGCTCTTCGTATGTGCTGCGCATGAACACGAACGTCACGAGAAGGAAGGTGGTTGTGATGCGAGCTTCGTGTGGTGAGTGAAACCTTCCAGGGTCCAGATGTATAAGCCTTGTTAACAGCACGAATGCCAATTCTCATGGGACAAGCAGAACGATTCGAGCCTCTCATCACACGTTTCCTATTGTCTTCAGATAAATGCTGAGTGTTTTAGGCGCGCCTGTGCGTCGCATTCGTAGTTGCGAGTTCCGTCATTTCCTAACACTCCCTCGTGTTCTATTTTTGCGAGGGCCCTCCCCAAGAGGGCCCTCGTTAGACTCTCCCGGGTGAGATGGTGTTCAGATGGGTCAGGACGGGCACTAGATGGCTGTTGATGGTGTGAGATGGTCCTAGCTGGGCATCTGCCTCGCCTCCAGACAGGTGTAGTATCACGTGCCAATGTGGAAATGCCTTCGAATCATATTGACGCACTCTTTACATTTCATATTGTATTCGTTTATAGAGATTGGTCGATTTCCGGTCGATTGGGCTCAGTCGAACGAACCAACCTCGGAAATTTCGAATGAAGTGCGCAATATTACGGTCACAATTTCGACTTTTGCAGAAGTCTCGATTTTAGACTATTTTGACAATATAATACGGTAATTATTTTATTTATATTTTGCGAGTACTGCGTGCTGGGTCTGCCGCTTTCCTCCGTCTCGTTGGCAGCCTTATTTATTTAGTGCTTGGATTCACACGGGGATGACAATTTCTCCACCCAGTTAAGTTTCTCAAGTGTTAGGATTCATAAGCGAGACTACATTTTCTCAGTCTCGTTGGCAGCAGAGGAAATGGAGGCTGACAGAATTAAGCTTCCTCCGATTCTAGCTGCGAAACGTGTGATCTGTCCGGGTGCCTGCATCTAACACCCGACAGCTGGCGGGCCAGACCGCCAGGATGTCCAGACGGACCAGATTTGCATGTTAGCAGAAAGACAGCCTATAAAAAGCAAAGACAGTTTGGAACTTGCTCAGCAGAGAGCAAGCGGTTCGGCAGAGAACCGCACGATGCATCAAAGTTAACTTTAGTTCGATCGCAGATTCGAACTCCGCGCAGGTCCAGCGCGAGAACATGGAACCAAGCGAAGATGACGTCGTGGCTCGACCGCCCTCGCAGGGCCGTGACCAGACGGACATCGAAGAGCTCGCAGCCCGCGCGGCGGCGATGCAGTTGGACAGTGCCGCGTCGCTGGCGCCGCATTCCCCAGGTCTGAGGCTTCAGGTCCCGAACCCTTTCGATCCAGCGGACGGCACCGAGGCCGACGAGGCCATGCCGACGGTTAGCCCCGTGTCCGGGGCACGACGTGTGGCTGCAGCGCCGGCGCTCCCGCAGCCTCCGCGGTTTGCAGGCAGGACGATGCAAGATCGAAGAGACTTCATGCGTCAGTACCAGACGTACTTGACAGCAATTAACGCCCTCCAGACACAGTGGGGTGGCGCCTTCGCAATGCCCGTCGGTGCGTGCATCGCGTCAAAGACGAAGCGCATGGTGGCGCGTTACGAATTTAATCTCGCTCCTCATCTCGTCGGGGAAGAACAGTGAATTGGGTACTTTAAACAGGCTAACGCGCCCTCCCATGTGGACTATGCTTCGGTTGACGAGGCGATGAAGAAGCTTCGCATGAAGACTACGTGGCCCGAGCCGGAGAGCAGGATGATGAGCCTCCAGGCGGACCTGGAGACGATCCTGGACCAATTTAACTTGACTGAATTGGCTTTTGAGCATGAGCAGCGGCGTGTCGTGAGGTATTTGGCGAACGCGCTGGCTCCAGTGAGTTTCAAGTCGGTAATTTTGACCAAGCTGATGCTCCAAGAGAATAAGAGGTACAAGAATGAAGTGGTACCGTTCTGCTCCTGGGTGACGCAGCTCATGCGGGAGTTCATGACTTGGGAGCGTGCTGCCCATGCCGCGTCTCCACCTGACCCAGCGTCGCAATCGCAACAACCTCGTGGTTCCGGTCGGGGTCATCAGGGAGGACTAAGTGCTGGCGCTGGCCGAGGCGGGCGCGGAGGTCAGAGCGGACACAATCGGTCGGATGGTGGCCGAGAAACTCGCAATCACCAATATGGAGTTGGGTCAGGACCTACCGTGGCGCCTGTAGCAGCGGGCAACGACCCGAAATTCGCACGAGGAGCTTGTCTGAAGTGGAATTCGGCTGACCATCAAGTGCGTGACTGTCCGAGATGCCAGCCCGGTGAAGCTGCACAACTGCTGAAGGCAAGGCGCGAACAGCGGGATGCTGCGCGAAACATGGGCGTTCGTAGGTTCGACGTCGTTGACGCTGATAGACATTATTCTAAGGCGAATGGTGTTGATGTGGATCATGGAACAGTTGACGCCAAGGTTGATGGTGTGGCAGTTGTCGCTATCCTCTTGGACTCCGGCGCAGATACATCTCTGGTGGCTCGAGGTGTGCTTGATGCCCTCGAACAAGCGGGCAAATCGGTATCGGTCCGCTCTGTCGACGAAGTGCAGCTGAATCCCGTTGGTGGGCAAAGTATCGATGTGAGCCGCGAGGCAACGTTCGGGGAAGTTGTGATAACCACCTCCGCCGGGCCATTGATGCTGCGAAATTTGACGTGTTATGTTGAAGAAGAAAATGACTCAAAGGATCTGACGGTCGGGCGGCCTATCATGCGCATCCTAGGCTACTCGACCGACAAGCTGCTGGTAAAGGCAAGGGAGGTGAACTCCGAGTGGGAGCTTTAGCCAGCCGAGTTGGAGAGTGACAATCATGGAGAAGCGCCGACCGCTATGCAGCGTGTCTGTAGGCTTCAGGCTGCTACTCGTGACCCACCTGAGGTGGAGGCCGACGCGGACATTATTGAACGACATGAAATGAGAACCGCGCTGCCAAGCATGCAGCCGACGTCACTGAGCGACGTGATCCGGTTCTTGGAGAAGAAGGTTGTGTTGGCAAAGAAAATGGGTTTGACTCTCGATGGTGGCGCCAAACTGGCCGCTATCGTGAGTGTGAGAGCCGATTGTTTTCGGGTTGATTTTGGGAACGACCCTCCCGTTCGCGTTGCGCCCATGCAGGTGCGTCTGAAGGCCGGTGCGCGTCCAGTGAGAGCGCAGCCTCGCCGTTATTCTCCAAACGACCGAGCGTTCTTAGACCGCCATACTGAAGCGCTGCTTGCGCACGGACTCGTGTTCGAGAATCACCGAAGCAGGTGGGCGTCAGCGCCAAGAATTGTTCGCAAGCGTGAGCAAGGAACTGACCCCACGGCGGACCCGAGAATGACCATCGACACCAGAAGTGTTAATGAACGTACCGAGCCGATGCCGTGGCCGATGCCCGTCCTGGATGTGGTCCTGGGAGAGCTTGAGGGGGCCCAGGTGTACTTCGTCCTCGACTGGTTCAGAGGCTATTGGCAACTGCCCTTACACCCCGATTCGCAAGAGCTGTATTCGTTCGTGACGCATCCTGGCGTCTCCACTCCGACTCGTGTGCCCACGGGGGCTACAGATGCTGTTGCATATTGTCAGGGGGTAGTGGAGGAGATCTTTGGCGACCTGCTTGGTGATGGGATACTGGCATGGCTCGACGACATCCTCGGCTACGCGGAAGATGAAGATGCCTTGCTGATGCTACTTGATAAGGTCCAGGCAGTTGTGAGTCGTACGGCCTAAAGCTTCACGCAAAGAAGTGTACGTTCTTCGCCACTGAGGTCAAGTGGTGTGGGCGAATCATTTCGGCGAAAGGGGTGAAGAACTGCCCCGAACGGGTACAAGGTCTAGTGGACATGCAGCTGCCACGGGCTGGAGCGGACCTGCAGCAATTCCTTTGTGCAGTCAACTGGATGTGGCAGAGTATTCCAGAATATACTCGCATCTCGGCGGTCCTGTACGACGCCCTCGAGCGTGCAGCCAAGGTCAGCGGATCTAGGAAGAAGAAAATGCTGGCTAAGGTCGATCTCGTAGATGTGTCCTGGGGTGCACAGGAGACTGCTGGATTTGAGGACATTCGTCAGGCGCTGCTGCGCATGGTGCCCTTAGCCCACCCAAGTCCGTCGAGCGAGGTCTGTTTGTACTCCGACGCCAGTCAGGACTTCTGGGGCGCGGTGGTCACCCAGCTGGAGCCGGACGAAGTCCAACTGCCTCTGGAGGAGCAACATCACCAGCCGTTTGCTTTCCTGAGCGGAAGATTTGTTGGAGCAGCGGCAAGGTGACCCACCATTGAGAAGGAGGCTTTCGCCATCATTGAGTCGACCCGCCGGCTAGAGTACTTGCTGCTGAGAAAAAAGGGATTCCGGCTGTTCACTGACCATCGGAATCTGGTCTACATCTTCGATCCCTATGCGACTGACAGCGCCATGGCGAGATACCAGGCTGATAAGCTGCAACGCTGGGCAATGTCCCTCCTCGCGTTTCGATATGTGATAGAGCACGTGCCTGGAGAAACCAACGCATGGGGAGATCTGTTGAGCCGCTGGGGTGCTGGTTCTGCGCTGAAGCAGGAACGTACTTCCAGACGAGTGGCCCGGCTAGCGGTAGTGCAGCGCGTCTCACCGTTAGAAGAACCTGAGTTTGTTTGGCCTGCGGAGACCGAGATTCGGGTGCTGCAGCAGGTGGCCCGCGACGACAACTCGGATTTGCAGGGTGCCCAGTGGAGTGAGCAACGTTAGCTTCTATTGACGGCGGCTGGCCAAGTGTGGATCCCCGGAGCTGCTACTGACATGCAGCAGCGACTCTGTGTGGTAGCCCATGCTGGGGCTAGTGGCCACCAAGGTTCTCGAGCAACAACGCAAGCGTTAGAGGCCGTGTTCTACTGGCGTACGATGGCGAAGGACGTAGCCGAGTTTGTAGCAGGCTGTCTGCACTGCATGGCTACGGCTAGCGGACGCATTCCGCGCCCGTTTGGCGAGACGTTGAAGGCGACGAAGCCAAACGAAGTCCTGCACTTCGACTACCTGACCATGGTTGAAGGCGAAGGCGACATTATTACATCCTCGTACTAAAAGACGGGATGAGCGGCTATGTTGAGTTGATAGCGTGTCTTCAAGCAACCTCGGACAACGCGTATCACGGACTACAAGATTGGTTCAAAAGGTTCGGCGTCGTTCGCCAGTGGGTCTCCGACCAGGGGGCTCATTTCCGCAACCAAGTTGTGGGGAGCTTGCAGCGTGCGTTGGGCGCTCATCATCACTTCACGACCGCGTATACTCCGTGGGCAAACGGCACTGTAGAGGTCGTAAACCGTGAAGTTTTAAAGAGCGTCAAGGCCTTGTTGAGTGAGCGAAAGTTACCTGTCCGGGACAGGCCCTCCGTACTGCCCGTGGTGCAGTCTGCGTTGAACGGAATGCCAGCCGATCGACTGGGTGGCAAGTCACCGCTGACAGCGTTTACAGCCTTACCCGGCGGCGCCCAACTGCAACATATTCTCCACCCGCGTGATCCTGCGGACACGACCGTGCAATGGGTGGACCAGGAGATTATCGCTCATCTGTCAAAAGTTCGAGTTGCCCTAGATGGGATGCATGCAGAAATGGTTGATGCCAGCGATAAGCGTCGGCGAGCGGCACGTGCGCGGCACGAACACCGCCAAGTGTCAAATTGCAAAAATTCAGTGAAGGCGATTTCGTTCTAGCGGCAACGGCAACTGGCCGGAGCGGACACAAGCTCGCGCTGGTTTGGCGTGGGCCCAAGAAGCTGGTGCGCGCTTTGAACGACTATACTTTCGAGGTTCAAGATATCGTACCTCCGTTCGAGGTCTCCATCCGGCATGCATCACGGCTGCAGCTGTGCCGGGACGCCGCACGCGGCAGCGTTGAGGAGCTCCAGGAGCATGCCATCTTCGGCGAAGGAGGACACCTCGTCGAAGCGCTTCGAGCCTGTCGTCTCAGCCCTAACACTCAACGTTGGGAAATCCGCGTGAAGTGGTTCGGTCTTGACGATATTGAAGCGTCCTGGGAACCGGCCGAGGTGATTAAACAAGAGGTACCTATGTTGTTTGAAGCGTTCGTCGCAGCGTCGCCGGGGGACCCGCAGCTGACGCGCCTCGTTACGGCATTGGAGTCAACTGACCGCCTGCTCCGGGTGCCAGCCACGCGACGTCTGCCCCGCCGTCGGGGCGTCAGCACACGTCAGGCCGCTCGCCCACAGTAGCCTTCCACGATTGGAGGGGGAAGTGATCTGTCCGGGTGCCTGCATCTAACACCCGACAGCTGGCGGGCCAGACCGCCAGGAGGTCCAGACGGACCAGATTTGCATGTTAGCAGGAAGACAGTCTATAAAAAGCAAAGACAGTTTGGAACTTGCTCAGCAGAGAGCAAGCGGTTCGGCAGAGAACCGCACGATACATCATCAATCACGTTTCACAATCTTTCTTATCAGTTTGAAAAGTTGCCTTGACATTAGCGGTTACTTGCCGATCTGCGATGCAACGCCGAGCTGCAGCAGAGCTGTACGCCGATTGCGGTTAGCGACAGCACGTACTACTACAACTCGACTTGGGTCAACGCCGCTAGTGTGCGATTGAGTACGCACAATATATTATTATTGAAATTCACCAATGGCTGGTATTATTGACCGGACAAAATATTATGTTGTATTGTTAGTCGCCCTTTTCGTGTTGGTGAGAGCGTCATCAACGAGTCCGAGCCGATCTCCACCACCTTCACTGCAGCGCTGCTGTATACTGGGAGCAAGGGACCGCATGCCTGGCTACTTACGGACCACTGCTGTTTACATACTACATAAGTACATCCGACGAATAACTACTGCGTGCGACTTTCTACAAGGTGGTGTTGACAGCGTAGCTAAGCTCCATGTTTCCTATTAACTTTCAAGATGATAATGTTTTTGAAAGAAAACATGTCCTGCTGGAATCGCTGCACCGTTGTCGAGGTACAGCAGAGCTCGGTCGACATCGATGTGAACTAGAGGTGTAGCGGTAAGACACAATAATACACTGATATTGCCCAATATATTATTATTGCTAACGCTCCTAACCACTTTATTATTATGCTCAGTGCTGAGATTCCCTACAATAACACAATTGTTAATGGCAGTGCCAGGCACCAGCCACATTGTGACAAAGCAATTTATGCAGGCCAACTGCTGCGACGAGCTCCTCCGCACGCAGGTCATGCAGTACTGTACTAGCAAAGCCACCTCCATCACCGCGATCGTCAGCGATCGCACTCGATTCCTCGGTGGCGGCCACTGCAGCGCTGGACTTGCCTCCTTCCCAGATTTCGAGCGCCACCCCAGCAACAGTACACGCCTGCATTCTCTCGGGCATGCTCTACACCAGCACAGCACCTACGTGGCGAGCCCGGCGAGCTAGCGTTAGCCCCAGTAAGCTTCACGCCTCGAGGCCCAGTGCATACAGTGCAGACCAGGCAGCAGCGACGCAATCGTCCAGCAGGAGGACGCTGGAGGACGCTGGCGGGCGTTCTGTCGAGAGAACGGTAGAATTGCACAGACAGAAGAAGGAAAGGCACAGATCAAAGGGGAACCAAAGGAGAACCGCACAGAAAAGCCGGTATACTTTCCACCATCTTTTATAAAAGTGTTCTGGGGGTTGCACCCCCAGACCCCCCGCAGTAGAAAACTAACTACGAATTGCGGCAACGTGTCCGTTCGCTGGGATGCTCGTCGCTGGGCCCACCTACGTAAAGTACCGCGCAGCCCTGCTCCGTGTTTTTTTCGTTTTTTGTCTGTGTCGATCCCCTTTCTTAATACTACTTCTGTCAGATCGGACACTGGAGGCGCTCTATTCGTACTTAATTAGAAGCATCGTGTCAGTTCAAGTCAATCGCGAGTCGCGGACGGCAACCTCAGCGCATTCCAAAAGTTGCCGAGAGCGAGAAAGAACGCACCAGCCAACATACGAAATGCAGACCGACGTCCCGAAGATCACGGTCGCGCTCGCCGGTCCGGACATCTCGGAGCTTTTCCCGGACATCGGGAACCCGTCGGTGCTGGCTTTCGTCTCCTCGGACGCATTCCGGTCCAAGATTGAAAGCCGCGCTGGCGCTTGGGGCGTCCGGCCTGGTGATCTCGACTGGGAAGGCGGCGTTGCCTTCAATCCGAACGTGAAAAGCGACCGGACCGAGTGGAAGTCGTGGCAGCAAGTTGCTGCGAACCGCAACGTGACGCCTCAAGTCATCATTTCTGTGAGGTCAAGTACGCACACGACGGCAAGCCTAGCACCCACGTCGGAAGCAGTCGTGCAGCGCATTGGAGGTCCAGAACAGGCGCCCATGCCCCAGAACCGGATGTACAACGACCTGGGAGGGCAGATCACAGGCCAAAACGTGGAGTACCCAAGTCTGTCAGAGCAGTTTGCAGAGTTGGCCGCACATCTGCAAGGGCAGATCACAGACCTGAAGAACGAGAATACACAAATGCGAGGGGACATTACAGGCCTGGATAACGAGAATACACGAATGCGAAAGCAGATCACAGGGCAGCAAAAGCAGATCACAGGCCTGGAAAACGAGAATACACAACTGCGAGGGAAGATCACAGGGCAGCAAAATCAGATCACAGGGCAGCAAAAGCAGATCACAGGCCTGGAAAACGAGATTACACAACTGCGAGGGAAGATCACAGGGCAGCAAAATCAGATCACAGGGCAGCAAAAGCAGATCACAGGCCTGGAGAACGAGATTACACAACAAAAAGAGGTCACCAACACTCAAGAAGTGTATATTCGCGAGTTAATGGTCAGCCACAAGAGGGCTCAAATGATAACGCTGCGCGGAATGCTCGAGCGACGCCGCGACCAGCTGCTGGAGAGTGTACCCAAGACCAATGACACTGACACCAAGGCCTCACGACTTGAGCGGTTGAGAAGATCGCCAACATTGACAACGATGGACAGGAGGGTGCTCGATGCGTACCAGCATGTCTCCAGATTTCTCCATGTGAGTCCGTCGTGGCAGGAAGCGTGGGATGCCATGCCTCTTGCTAAATCATCACACAGAGACCTGTTTGACTACTTGTTCGGCCTTTATTATGGAGAGGAGAGGCTTGCGGAACTGAAACGAGGCACTGGTGCTCGCGACGGCTGCGCGACGCCAGCCGAGAGGCAGTGATGAGGACCGACGACTTCCAGCGCAACGCGCCGCCGTGCGCTTCAGGACGTGACAGAGCCGCGGACACACACACGCCGCGTTCCGTGGGCACGTCAAAGCTACGTCGCCCCCGGTTTCAAGCGCGTTCTGTCGTTGTCTTCATGTGTGACATTAAACATCGTTTCAGCATTTCGCTTTCTGTTTTTGTTACTTTTTTTAATAGAAATCAACACATTAAAATGACAGATAGCCCCTCAATCTCAGCTCATCGACGAAGGCAAATACATGAAGCAGTAAGATGGGGCAGATTTCCAAGCCTAAGGAGAATTTACGCTTCTAACCGAGCAGTGCTTGACAATGAAATAAAACTGCAGCAAAATGGCGAGCCCGCTCTCAATCGCAACGATAACGTAGTATTTATAATTTATTCTGGTTCAATTTTACCGAGCAAACAGGCAGTGATGAATACTAGGATCACTGCCCGCGATAGCAAACCTTGTACTTCTTACACAACTGGTCACGATTCCCCTGAGTGGCACGTGCTGCTGTGTCGCGTCGGAAACTCCTGGATTCTAGAAGTACTTATTTGACATCGCTGGAAGCATCGTCGCCGGATACAAATTCGTGCTGAAGTTCTCCACGCCAACGACTCTTCAATGCGGCTCAATGCGGGAGATCGACGACGAACAATCGTCGATCTCTGATTTGTCTGAACTGGGCTCCAAGTATAACGGGGCAACTAATCTCAATGACAGCACGCCATTGAAGTGCCGCATGATATCCTGGTTCACTAGATCAAGAACGTGGTTGAAACCACGCTTCAACAAACCCGAGAGTTCAGTGGACGTAGCTGAACTGGAGCATTTACGACGGATGAAGCGAAGCATCCGCAAGGTCTGATCGAGCGCTCGGTTTTCCACCTCAACTAGAATGCGCGAGTAGATAGCATCAAATGCGGCTGACTGTGCTCGGGTGTTGTTGACAATATGCTCGTCGTCGCTGTCATGATCGCAAACGGAAACGTGCAGGCTCTCAACGAGATTAGCGTACAGGTCCTCTATCGTCGGTAGTATCGGCGAGGCTGGCTTCTTTTTCACAGTTTGATCAGGGCTACGGTCGTGTGGGGCCTGCAGTCTTGGAATGTGAGTAATCGTTGATGTCGGCCTTCGCTTCTTTGCGTACCGATCGATCTCTCTTCGAATAGCAAACGGCAGCGAGTGGTAGACTTCAGAGTCCACTTGGGACAATCTAACGTCGTTTAGTGCATCTTCTCGTCCCGATTCGACCACAGAAGTCTGCGCAGCACGAGCAAGCCGGCTGTTCGACTTGGAATCAAATATGTTTCGAGCTGCATGTCTCCGTCGTAGCGGGGCCTTTACGTTAGTCTTTCGCTGTGGTTGAGGTAGCCGGGGTTGCTGAGCAACAGACACGGATGACGCCCGCTGACCGTATGAAGCCAAAATTTCTCGTCGAAGCTGCTCCGGTAACTCCTCCAACACGTCCATATTGATCTGAGATAAGCTTGCACCAGCATAGCCACTTGCTTCCGTGCTTGATTTCGATTCTTCTTCCTTTCTCCCCTCTTTTCCTGCTTTCTCGTTCTCAGTGTCGTGATGCAATGTATGAACTGTGTTTCCGGGTTGAGGTCCTAAATCTTTTAGCCAAGCCTTGAAAAGCTGTCCACTTTTATGGTTCCCGCTGGGAGCATCTGAAACCAGCTTTGTCGCCTGGACACCAACGCCACGTAGCTCTTCACTTGGAAAGTTAAATTGGCGAAGGAGCTCAATGCAAGCTTTTCCGATCACAACCTCGTCATCTGTTGCTTGAGAGAGCATGTAGCTCTTCGAGAAATTATTGCAAACTCCATGGCCCATGAATTTAGATGGCTCGATAGGGGCTCCTTCTCGCCGCTTCTTAATTAACAGCGTCAAACACTTTGTCCGCACCTTGAGGTTTCGGAGACGGCGGCTAAGCTCCTCTCCTAGAGCCATTAAAAACACGGTTGCGTCTTCCCATTTTTCAAAGCGAATACCGAAATTCACGACAGCGGAAACACTTTTACGCGTCATATTAGACTCCATGGACAAAGGTCGCAAATCGATTCCACGAGCGTAGTTAAACAGCATCTCCCCAGACGCTTTACCGAGAGACCGCATGAGATCGCCTTTTGGTAATAAGACGACTTGCCCGACATCCTCTATACCGAGGTCATCAAGCTTCGCGCCTGTTTTGTATCCAACTCCAGGTAGATCACTAACCTTGAGTGACAGCATAAATTCTTCCGCCTGACTTCGATCTCCGATTTGGTATATGCCATTCGGCTTCGCCTTCTTAGAGCCCAGTTTCGCGAGAAGTATGTTAAACGAGACACCCACGCTAGCAGGACACCCGGTTTGCTCTAATATCTGCTGTCGAATCAATTTTGCCTTCTCTATTCCATCTGCTTCCTTTCCAAACTCAAGAAATGCCTCATCACAGCTCACAGCCTGCACGTACGGAGGAGTGTGCGAGATGAAAATGTCGTAAATTTGAAATGAGACGCGCTGGATCGCATCAAATTGGTACGGCAACACAACTAACTCGGGGCATAGCTCTTTCGCCGTCTGCATGAACATGCCTGCACCGACACCCTTTGCTCGAGCGAGATAGTTGCATGACGAAATCTCGGAGGATCCCGCATTTCCAGAGTGGGGAACTGCAACAGGCACCTTCTGCAGCTCTGGTCGCCCTCTCACAGCAACCGCTACGAAAAAGCAGTCCATATCCACATGGAGAATCACTCGCTCACTCGACGACGCCGGCGCCCTCGTCACTGGGCCACCCTTGTACTTGGATTGAAACTCGGCAGCCTTCTGCTGGAACGTCGCTTTCCACGTGCCAATGTGGTGCAAGCGGGACTTGGCGAAAAAGTGCCGCACGAACTCCGGGCCGTCTCTCGTCGAGTTGGTCCGCAGCTTGGTCGTCGAGCCTCCCGCCTGTGCTGGCGGCAAGACCGGCGGCGGTTCCTCCGGCACATCCAATCCGTCCTCTTCCTCCTCCTCCTCCACGGCCAAGGGATCCGGTTCACTATCCCCCTCGCTTCCTGCTACGCCACGGGCGTGTTTAGACGCTGGATGGGCAGCACCAGCGCTTGGCACTCTCTTCTCTTGGAGTTCAACGGCAGGACTGTCGGATGCCTTGGTCGATCCCGACAGACTCAAGATGCTGCTCTGGGTCGGGTCAGCGAATCCCGCATAGAGAAACGGCTGCACCGGCAGCAGCCTGCCCTGCTCGATGCTCTGCACGATCCAGTCCGGGTGCACGACCGGCAGGTGCTTCCTGGCGCGCCTGCAGCATACTCACGCGGCAGCAAACCGAGTTACTCAACTCTCAGCAAGAACTGACGTGGCGACGGAAGTTGCCTTTTTTCCCACTTCAACTTGAACGTGGACGCTTACTTAAGTTGCAGCAGCTTGGACGCCGGCAGGTGAGTGGCTACAACGTGCGTGACGCGGCCCGTGTCGTAGTGCTCGAAGCCGCCGCCGTGCTGCAGCAGCAGCCGCCGGATCTCCTCCTTGCCGGGCACCGTATACCCGTCCACGTATACATGCACGCCGCGGAAGAGCGAGGCGGCCCCGCGCTCGGCGGCCGCGCGCTCATTCTGCCCGCGCAGCTTGCGGATCTTGTGCGACATGTACGCGCCGAAGCTGCCGCCATGGTGCTCGCCCCCGCGCTTCCCGTCGACAGCACGGCGTCGCATCAAGCCTGTATACCGCCGCGGTATACACCTCCTCCCTGCTGTTCGCTCGGCCCTCCAATCACGCGGCGCGGGGTCTGCTGTCCTCCAATCCGCACGCTGGCTGCACGGGCGCCTTTCGTCCAATCCGAGCGCTGTCAGCAGCATGGATTGGCGGCTCTCCACGATTGGCCAAAACGCCGGCCCGCGCGCTCATGCCGGCGGCCGCCTGGCTGGTCATTCGGCAACGCTTGGCCAGAAGCGCGCGTGGCTTCCCCGCCCCCCGTGAGTGATATCGGCGCCCCCCGCCTCGTCATGGCCCCCATCACGACGACGCTGAGCGAGGACCCGCACGTGCTGCAGCCCGCGCACGCGGCCCCGCGGAAGGAGGAGACGAAGGAGCAGACGCTGGTGCGCCTGTCCATGTCGCTGCCGTCGCGGCAGCAGCAGCACGAGTAGCTGCAGGACGAGGCCGCCAGGCTGCAGACGATGGCGGCGGCCGTGACGACGCTGCTCGAGTGTCTGGGCGAGGACCCGCGGCGCGAGGGCCTGGCGAAGACACCGATGCGCATGGCCAAGGCGCTGCTGTACAACACGAAGAGCTACGGCCAGAGCCTGGCCGACGTGCTGAACGACGCCGTGTTCCAGGAGGACCACGACGAGATGGTCATCGTGCGCGACATCGACCTGCACTCCATGTGCGAGCACCACATGGTGCCGTTCACGGGCAAGGTGCACATCGGCTACATCCCCGACGGCAAAGTGCTGGGGCTGAGCAAGCTCGCGCGCGTGAGCGACGTGTTCGCGCGCCGCCTGCAGGTGCAGGAGCGGCTCACCAAGCAGATCGCGCAGGCCGTTATGGCCGCCATCGAGCCCAAGGGCGTGGCCGTCGTCATCGAGGCCACGCACATGTGCATAGTCATGCGCGGCGTCGAGAAGAGCGGCGCCAGCACCGTCACCAGCAGCGTGCTCGGCGTCTTCAAGAGCGACCCGCGCACGCGCAGCGAGTTCATGTCGCTCATCCACAGCAGGAGGTAACGAGCGAGCGAGTGTCGCAACGGCGTGCGGCTCGGCGGACGCCCAACCAAAAGCCACGACGTGGACCCGACTACAGGCCCGCACTTTTGCTTGGCGCCGGCCGAGGAGACGTAGAATTCAACTCGCCCTTCCGACAGGCGCGCTTGTTAATAATGTTTTGCTTTCACGCCTAGGGTGGGGGGGTTATTGGGCAAGGGGGGTGCAAGCGCTAACTGCTACGATCTGTCTGTCTGTCTGTCTGTCTGTCTGCCTGCCTGCACAGCTCATCACGAGTAGTGCGAGTCCACGGCCTGGATGAACGAGAGGTAGTTGACGTCGTGGCTCACCTTGCGGCCGTCGCGGTGCGCGAACTGGTGCGTCAGAGCCTGCACCTCGCCCGGCTTGAGCGACACCTGCATCGTGTCGAGCACGGCCGCGAACTGGAACTTGGTCACGCGCGTGACGTTGTTGTGGTCGTAGTCCTGGAAGTACGGCTTCATGTGCAACCGGCGATGGTTCACCTCGTTGCGAAGGCGCTCCAGAATGCGCTTCATCGAGTCGTCCAAGCCGTCTTGCTCTTGCTCTTTACTGACGCCTGTAGTCGGGGCTGGCACGCCGTGAGAGAAGTCGAGCGCGTCCATGAAGGTTCTCCAGTCGATCTTGTCTGGGTTCCTCGCCGAACGAAAGTGCACGCTCAACGTGTGAATGTCGGCTGCGTCTAGCACGCATCCACTTCGGTTAAGCGCTGTATGGAACTTTGCAACCGTGATCTCTCCAGAACGCAGTTTGTCGCCTTCCACGATGAACTCTTTCAAGCGAATACGTTTCGAGCTTAGCTGCCGACGTAGCTCGGCCAAAAGTTGCGATAGATCCGCTGCGCCTGAGAGATTATCTCTAGCTCTCCGCTTGTTGGCGTCGTGGTTCATCATACCACCTTCGTATAGCTCCTGACGGAACGCGACACTGCTGGGTAGAACCAGATTCCGAATGTCTTCACTGCTGGCATTGTTTGTGTAGCCTCCTAGGATTTGGAGAGCTTGAAGGAAGGCACGGTAGTTTACATCGCAAATGGAGCTCAGCGTTGCACTGGTACCAGTTGCTGCTTGCTCCCTGAACTTGATCAGAAGAAGGCGTGATTCAAGAGCTTGAGCTGGCAACAGACCAAACATCGATAGCACTCGCTCAAACTTTGTAGCAGAAATGAAGCCTTGCTTCGAGCGGTCAAAGTCCTCGAACGCTGGCTTGATCTCCATACGCTGGCTTGATCTCCATACGCTGGCGGTCAATGGCTCGCTTCATAGAAAGCATAATTCTCTTCACTTCGTCTTCTTCTGCTACAGTAAGTTCTTTATCCACGATGACGCCACCGAATTGGCCTTCACGAGTCTCCAGCGTTTTCAGGTCGTGGTGCGGCTTCTGTTCCAAGCCTTTGACAGTGAACACGCTCTCGACATCATCCACGAAAGCTTTCCACGCGATCCAGTGCTTCCCCATGCTGTCGACCTCTTTGCAAGCGTATTCATCGCCAAGCAACGACATCTCTTCTCTGGATAAAAGGAAGCCCGCAGCGTCCAACCCTGCACAGAACTGCGTGGTAGTGATTTTACCGTGTCGAAGCTTGTCAAAATCCCGGTAGTACTCTTCCAGGCGAATGCGGTCACGTTTAATGGTCTGCTTGATGTAGCGGATCAGCATCGGTACCGACCGAACGTGTGCCTCGGCTGCGGTCTCCTCGAAAGTATCTGCGCGCAACTTTGACGGTGCAATGATCTCCGATACGACTCCACCACGTGAAGATGGACGGCTACTCGAGCGCTGGTTGTCGTTTCCCCAGTTTTCAAGGTCGTAGCAGAATGTAACATAGTTTACGAAGCGTTCTCCGTGTGAGCTTGAATATCGCTGCAGTAGAGCTCGTCTTTCCGTTTCGCTGTTCAGGGTAAGCTTGAACATGGCCATCACACGGAAAAACTGGTCGACAGTGATATGCTCCCGTCTTCCCTTATCGAAATCTTGGAAAGTTGGCTTGAGCAGAACTCGCCGGGTGGAGCAAAATGTGTGAAGGCGCTGCATCATCCCTCGGTGAACTTCGGCATCTGACTCAGTTAACGATCCTCGCATCGCGCGCGAGCATTTGTCCGCAGTCGAGTGATTCGTGGCCTTGGTGATGGTGGCAAGAATGTCGTCGAAGTTGTTGTCTCTGAGCGATTCCAGGTTGGCTTTACCTTCAATATAATTGCAAAAGCGCACGTAGTCTACCTTCGTGGTGTCCAAAGACTTAACACTACCGTACTTTTGGACAAGCAGATTCAAGTCATTGTCAGTGACAACAGGGAAACACAACTTGACACAACGCCTGAACTGAGCCTCCGTGCACTTGCCCGTCCGAAGCTGATCAAAGTCCGTGAAGAAGTTTTTCGTGCGAATCCGGTCACGAAGAACCAGCTCGGACAATTCTGCCTCGAGTTCTTGAAGTTCATTGGAGTGAAATCCGTGATCCATAGCCCCTGGAGCTGACAGGTGGCGTCTCTCCGGTGAACGAGGCATAGCTGCCTTCGTACCAGCCCCAGATGCACCTGGGCAAATATCGAAGTGTAGCGCCCGATAATGCACATCCAACTTGTCGTCATATGCCTTGAGCAAGACATCCATCTCGTCGGGGGATAAAACCACAATGTCCAAGAGATCTCTCACGAACTGAGGTCTGGTCACCTTGCCTGCGTTGCTTCGGTCAAAATCGTGAAAGACATCCTTCAGCACAATTCCCTTGTTCATCACCGCCGCAAAAAGCTTCTGCTTTACGACTTCAAGCAAGGATTCCTCTGAGGGACTCAACGGCTCGAAGGCGAAAGTCTTGACTACGGGTAGATCACTGTGAATACTCGACTGGTGAGCAGGTTTAGCTTCTAATCCTTTGACCGTGAATACCTTGTCCATCAAGTCGCAGAATCGACGATAATCCACAAACGAGGGATCATCCGGGAGCCTGTATTTCGCAAGGATAAGGTTGACTTCTGTAGCCGACAGGTGGAGGCCGCTTACATCTAGCGCACGCTTGAACTGTTCGGTCTTGATTTTCTTGACTTTATGGATGTCGAACGTCTTCATGAACTCCTCCAGCCGAATGCGACGCTGCTTGCACAGCACCCGGATTTTAGCCTTTAACGACCGGAATTCTGAGAAGCTGTGCATCTTCGACGTCGCAGGATGCAAGGCTAATACGATAAACGCTCGACCTTCAACTCGGCTTCAAGGCTGATGTCTGCACGAAGAATGAAAAGCTTGCCACCTCCATGCGAGTCTACACAACAGCAAAAATAGCGGCAAAACACCCAGGCGAAAATAAATCTTTAAAACGTGTAATCCGTTCATAGTTCTTACTTAGTAGGTGTACGCATCAAAATTGCCTCGCTCTCAATTGGCATCCACGGCAGGAATGTGCTCCGAAAACCGAGCGGACTTGGAGATCTTGATGTCAGAGTACGGCGCCGATTGCTCCACATCCACATAGTCCAAGGTCTTAAGCTGCAAAAGTTCGAAGAACAATGCGGCTGCCGTTCGTCGGTCTTGGGTCTTTTTGGTGAGCTGCTTGTATGTGACTTCTTCCTTGTTGTGGAGAGACTTTCGCAACACCTTCATCACCTTTACCGTGTGCGGGTGCCACTTGTGCTGGGCCGAAGAGGCGCCAGCGTGGTCAACCTCGCCGATATTGTTCGCGTCGGCGCGAATATCGTTCACAGCGCCCAGCTCAATGTCCACGTTAAGATCCTCCAATTCCTGCTCTGCAGGCTCGAATGGGGCTCCGATGTCGTAGTCTGGGATGTCTTCGTCTTCGCGTCCACTGTGTTGGCAATTATTTGTTAGCTACTTTTACATAATTAACAGGGCGTACGAGCAGATATACTTACGTTGTGGTCGGGCCCATGTCTGCAAATTCAAAATGGGTTTCCTCCTCGATGTCGTGCAGGATCGAGTTATCGCACGAGCCCATTGTGACGTCCAAACCAGCCTGGGCATCCGAAGATATAAATGTTAGATGATCCCCAAAGTGTCAAACATGAAGAGTAGTCAGCGTACCGAGGCCGAGCTCAGGCGCGAGTTTGCACTCATACGACGAGTCAGTTCTATGTCTTCTGTCTGATTGGACTCTTTTTCCTTCGAACCGAATGGGAACTTCCGCTTTTTCATGGTAAGCTTGAACATGCTCAGAAGCTCCTCCGACATGTTAATCATGCCTGGACGAAAGAACATGTCCGCTCCAATCTGGAGGTCGAACTCCGTCTTGCCTCCAGTCTTCTTGTTGTATGTGATTTCTCGCGTGCGGGTGATGTCGGACGTATCCTCCATCCCTTTTTTCAAAACTGCTGAGGACAGCTCCGTGACGGTGTCGCGAAGAATCTTCCTCTTCTTCTTGGGCCTGTTCGTCTCAACCTCGACATTAACCAATGCTGCATCCAGCGATGCGCGCGTCGAGCCGTTAATGCTGACATTGATATCTGCGCTGACGTCCAGCGTAGCGCCGCTGACATTCATCGGGTCGTCAAGGGGGTTCTCCATTTCGACGCCGTCGTCTGCCGGCATCTCGAATGGCGCCTCGTTGAAACCGAACTCCGGCTGCTCTCCCTCCGCCATCAACGAGCTCCTGTCCGTGGATTTGTCTCCCGCATTCAAGATGGCCGAGTCGTCGAGCGGCAACATCGGGGCGTCGGCCTCTCGCGCAATTTCGATGTCACTAACCGCGCTGACATCAAGTCCGGAGCTGCCAAAGTTGTCGTCGAGGTCGAAGGCCTGCCAGTCTCCTCCAAACGAGTCTTCCATGGCGATAGCATCTTCAAACCAGAAAACAAAACAAACACTAAAAACTCAGCAAAAACAATAAAACAGCAACACAGCATCCACTACCCTCAACAACAAAATTAAAAAAAAAATAATTCCCCACCTCTCTCCGAGAACGCGTTGCCCTCCCTCACCCTATCCAGCGGGTCCGCCAGCGTGATATCCTGTCGTCGCGCCACCGTCTGACTGGCAGCCGCAATCCACTCGTCCAGCGAGGGCACCTCAATGGCCCTGTCACACGTGATAACCCCAAAAATAACCTATCAGCTCCCACAGACTTAAAAAAAGAAATCTCCCTCCACCAAAATGAAGAAAACATCTAGGAAGAACAAGAAGAGAACAAAAAAACGCACTCGAGGGAGTACGTGACCTCGGCCTCGAACTCGCCAAAGTTGGCGACGTTGATGGCGTGCGGAGCCGCCTGCTGGCCCGCGGCGGGCAGGTCCACGGCGCCCGGGCGGAACGCCAGCTTGATCTTCACCAGCGCCTCGCTGCAGTCCGCGTACAGGTACTTGACCTTGCGCGAGTAGATGCGCACGACGCCCAGCAGCAAGTGGCCCGACACGCGCAGCGCCAGCGGCACCTGCGGGCTGGCGATGCTGCGCACGGAGCTGTGGATGTCGGCCGAGAAGATCTGCTGCTTGTTGAGCTTCTTGTCCCAGTGGGCGGCCAGCCAGATCTTGCCCAGCGGCCCCTTCTTGGATAGCACCACCTGCGAGTAGAACATGCCGCCGTCTTCTTCTTCTTCTTCTTCTTCTGCTGGTGCTGGTGCTGCTACGGGAAATGGCGCGAAACACTGGCGAACGACCGCTTAAGTGCGGCCTGCGGAAGAGCATGCGAGAGAGAGGTATTGGGTTTGGCAGGTTGTCTCGGCAAGAAATGAAGAAGACGAATGTACCGGTAACAACTGGTACACTTCCGTTTTTTATTTTAAAAAAGAGGAATGCTGCGAGGGACAGGTTGTTTTGTTGATGAGCAGAGCAGCCTGGGCCTTTATGGCGGCGGATACTCCGAGATGAGCAGCTCGTAGGCGCGCAGGATCTGCTTGAAGACGGCCTCGGCCTCGGGGTCCTCGTTGCAGTCCGGGTGCCACTGCAGCGCCTTGGCGCGGAACGCGGCCTTGAGCTGCTGCTGCGTGGGGGCGGGCGCGTCCACGCCCAGCAGCTGCCGCGCACGGCGCACGTCGCTCCCGGCCGGGCGCCTCCTCTGGAACTGGCGCGGGTCGAAGTGGAACCAGTTGAAGGGGCAGGTGCTGCACGCCACGTCCCAGCCGCACAGCAGGCAGCAGAACTCGACCTGCTGGCGCTGCAGCGCCGAGCCCCGCGAGACGCCGTCGCTCTTGGCGGCGCATCTGGTGGCGGGCAGCGCTCGGCCGTGCCGCAGCGCGCGGGGGAACATGCCGGGCGAATGTGCTGGCTGACTTACTGAATTGGGAATAATGGGGCGAGTCCACTAGTGGCGTGGGGCTGCAGGTGCGCAGGGCGCGTGGCGGCGACCCAATGGGCTGCAGCGGGGAAGAAGGTCGTGGCGTGCAAGAGACGCCCCCCACGACTCCGAGAGGATTCTCGTGGTGCGCGTGGTGGCAGTTGAGGCCATTGACTCGATGGGGTCGACGACCTGCATCGACGACACCTCGGCAAATGGCCATCGTCTGCGTGAGGCCATTTGGCGTGTTGGGGGGGGGGGAGAAGGGCCGGAGTGCAAGAGAGGGATGCGGCCAGCAGGTGCGAAGACATAACCAGCCGCCGAGCTTCCCACCGAGGAGGAGCCTCTGCCAGGCAAAGCTCAGTGCACTGCAGCGGCGGCGACGGAGGAAACGCCCGTGGCATTGACTGCCATTCCGGCAGCAGAGCAGCTAAATCCGTCACCAAGCTCGTAAGCACTCGGAGGTGGTGCCAGTCATGGCTCCGTCCGTCATGGGGTCGCCGGTCGCGCCGTTCCTGGACCTGTCCATGGAGACGCAGTCCCCCACGGTGTCGGGGATTCGCCGAGCTCTGGAGCTGCTGGGTGATGGCAAGAGCCCTGTCACGCTGGACCCGCCCACGGAGCAGCAGTTGCTGCCGTTCGAGAGCATGTTCCAGTTCGAGCGCGTCAAGAGCCCGCTGGGCATTGGCCATGTGCTCCTCTGCTGTACGCGCCGTTCGGGGTGCTGCTGCTGCTGCTGCGGGGCATTTGCTGCTTCCTGGTGGCGCTCGTTCTGCCGCGCGTGTGCTCGGAGGAGCAGATCGATCGGTGGCGACTCGCTCGCATCTTCGTGTGGCTCACGGGCACGCGCGTGCGTCTTGTGGATGAGCATCTCTACGAAAGAGGAGAAGACCGAGCCGAGATCATCGTGTCGAACCACATCAGCGAGTTCGATGCGGTCGCCATGCTCGACATCACGCCGGCATATATATTGGGCTACGACTTCTACAAGAAGATGCTGTTCTTCAAGTTGTTGGGGGATAAAGCAGGACTCGTGTATGTGCCGTACGTGTCGAGGCAACAGGGCAATGGTGCAGGTCGCGATGCTGTGCGACAGATTATCATCGAGCGGCTAGCGAGGGGCAACAAGCCGCTCGCTGCATTTCCGGAGGTACACACGAGGATGAATTCTATGTGGTTGGGGACGCTGGTGCTGATTGACGCGCATTCCGCTGGTTTTGAATTTGAAATCGATCTAGGGCGGGCTCACGAACGGAAGAAAGGGTTTGCTGCAATACCACAAGTTCCTCTTTTCGCTCGAGAAAACCGTGCAGCCTCTCGCTATCCGAGCGTCGGACGGGCCTTTTGTAAGAACTTCTGCTTCGTTCAAAGTCTGGTTGTTCACTAACTTCTGCGCTTGCTTCCCAGCCGGTGAACATCAACGATGAGACGAGCACGTTCCTGGCCAACGTTTTATGGTACTTATTTGTTCCGTGGCATACGTACACGGTGCAGTTTCTTCCATGTATCAAGGCAGCCCCTGGTGAAGACCCGCTTGTTGTAGCACAACGTGTGATGAAGGAAACGGCCGATGCCCTGGAGCAGCAGGCGTCGCCTTTCATGTACCGTGACAAGATCGCGTACACAAGATACAAGACATACCATCTCAAGAAAAGCAAGAAGTGATTGTTGTTGTTCTCCACGTGACCTAGAAGAAAAATTAAATAGGCGATAGAGTGCCTGCATATCTTTAATGCGGATCTGCAAGGCTAATTCCCCTAGTGCGTGCACAGGTTTTTCTTCTTCATTGATGTGTACGACCATCTACCTAATAAGTCATGTGTACGGAATATTGTTCATCTGTATTGAGTCGAAAATCATCAGCGATTAACCAACAAATCCAAGATTGACGAGTGCGATACAGTTGTTACAGCTATTACGAAGTCTTGGATGCGACGAGAAGAGTCGTTTTGAACGCGGCACTCTTCAGATACACCCCAAGCTTGCTCTTCGCGATTTCACTGGGGTCGTCAAAGAGCTGCTGCAAGATTTGTCGCCGCTGCCGAGCATCTGCGAAGACCAGGAACTCCAGAACGGCATTCACAGCTGCTTCCTTCAAGCCCGGGCGGACACCACGAAGACATTGCACATATTGATGCATGACATCGTCAACACAGATTGAGTCGAACTTCATCAGGTTGAGTAATGTTTGGCAGAGCGTGGCCATTACCGCTTTCGTCACCGTCTCCGTCACGAGCAACGAGGCCACTGGTGCTGCACAACGACGCAATAAAGCCACGCTTGCAGCTCCTTGGTCCGTCTTGGCGCACAAGAAATCAATTGCCTGTAGCCCCTGCGTGATCACAGTCATATCGGTGCGCTCCGTCAACGGTTTGCCATTCGTGGTTGGAGCAGTATCTTGACTTGCGATGCGAACCAGCAACTGCTCTATTTGCTGCTGCTGGCTTGCAGCTGTTGAGTGCGTGTTACGCCCTGTTCGAATCGATTCCAGGGCCGCACGCATACTCCACTCACTATGTCGTTGAGCCATTACTTCTCCGAAAGCCACAGTATCTGGTTGCGACTCATACATACCAACGATGCTCTCCAACAAGAGAACACGAGGCGTCGAAAAGATAATCTCGCTGGCAAGATCGAAATCGGCCTCCAATGCATCGTAGAAAAATTCCCATGTGTGAGATACAAGCTGATGAAACTCAACAGCATGGTGATCGGCAATTATGCGCAAGATCTCAAACAGGAATTGACAGAAAGGATCCAGCACGCTCCGATGGTGGCGCATGTGCGGCCGCATGATCTGCATAGCGCTCAGGATCTACGCAAACGACACAACAAGAGCCAATTAATTAGGATAAACGTATAAAATCGTAAAAGCACAGCAATAAATGTGTACGTACGTTCTGGAAGAACGTCGTGTTAAGGTAGAGCTGAGACAGTGATACAGTCCCGAAGTGCTGCATCAGCTGGCGAGGAAAACGCGAGAGCACCAGCATTGGGTGGCATCGCGACAGTTCTCGGAATCGTTCCATGACCTCACTTCCTTCTCTCACCAGATCGTGCAGAATATCGTCCACCTGCGACAACAATCGGCGGTCGCGAATGGCCAAATCGCGCTGTGACTCCACAGTGGTATCAAAGTTCAGAAGGCACTCCCAATCGGGGTTAAGCACATCTAAAAGTCCAGCCACAACCTTGGGGTTTTGAAAATACAGGGCCTGTATGCAAAAAACAGTACCATCATGAGGTTAGTGGGGATTCGTTGCAAGAACTCGGCACATACTTCCATATACATACTCCTGTAAGATCTCGCTTGACATCTCCATGGATCGCGACAATATCACCAAGGTTGCCGAGGTGCGGGTCCGCTGTTATGATCGGTTCCAGCACGTTGAGCATTGTAACGTCATCCGCCTGGTCATTCGCAAAATTTGCCAAAAAGTTGATGGCAGAAGCCCTGGAAAAGCTGTACGAGTTACTGGTTTGTAACCTTTCCAGAACTTCAACTTCTTTGACTAGCACCACAAGGCTGTGTAGAGTCATCGCATCCAAGCGAAGGTGTGTGCCTTGAGTTTTCCACCGCGCAACAGTTCGTCTGATGAACTGGATCACCAAATGCAAAACGGTGTAGACATCCGCAGCAACTCTCAAATCTTCAAGAGTATACAGACCCTCAGCCGTGGATACTTGTGCGAGATGGTGCACGAAGCTGACAGAGGCTGAGTATGAGCTAGCAAAACCATCGCCAAGATTTTCAAGCGCTCGTCGCACAAATTCACTGCATTCCTTCCGGTGGGCATCGCTCGGGCAGGTAGGCATGTGCCCCGCGACTTCAAGCAACGCCTTAGCAAGCTGGGCAGCAGCAGATTCTGAGCTGCACGAAGAGCGTACGAAATGCAACAACGACATTTGTAGGTTCCATAAATCAGCTGGAGAATTCATCATCGACCCATTGTCCTTTGGACAAGAGTGGCACACTGCTTGGCTTGCCGCGAAAACAAAATCTTCGGGGGCAATAACGTTTGGCAATGAGCAGGTACTACAACTTCGTTTGAGCTCATTCGCCAAGCTGCTCAGCAGCGATGTGCCATCTTGTGAGGGTTTGAAGTACCCACTTTCGAAAACGCTTATGTCACTTTTCGGGTTCTTCGTGGTATCTGACGGGATAGCCTTTTTGGTTGCCTCAGCCATCGGTTCTGTGAAAAATGATGAACTGGTAGATATGGTGGAAGGTTCAGTCACTTGGATCTTGAAAGTATTAAACCCTTCAGACAGAAGGAGCGCTTCCTCGTCATCTTCGTCAGTTGCAATGCTACCATTTGCTTCACTTCGTTCATGAAGCCATTCGCGTAAGAGTTTCAGTTTTTCTGTTGCTCCAGACGAAAGTGGGATGTCAGAGCTATAAGCACTTAGCTGCATCAGCACAATGTCTGCTGCCACCGATACATCGGAAGCCTCCGTAACAGCTAGCAAGCTAGTTACAGCCTTACTTTCGTTTTTCTGAACTGTGTCAAGAAGCGTGCGTTAGGCGATCTCGAGACACTGGTCGCTCAGAGCAGATTGGTCGAGGAGGTTCCACAGCGACTCACTTGACATAGCGCGAATTGCAGTAGTGCATAGGTGGGACGTTATTGGTGACGCTGCGACTGCGAGCTTGGTTAGCAAATGATCTGGGTACAAGCGCGCGTCCTTGGTAGCGATAAGACCTGTACTGGACAAGATCACCGCATTTGATGTCGCTTTAGGAAACAAGCTCTGAGTTAGTTTCGCTGTGCAGGTAGCAGTTAATTTCCTGTCTCCTGGTGATGGATACTTATGTGCATGCGGTGAGCAGAGCACCTGGATGGCACCATGGATGATTACTAGTGGCAACTTAATCTCACGAATCGTATTTGCGCCGTCCGTCACGTAAAACACCTTGCAGTCTGAAAAGCTAATTCCCGAGGTTGCTTTGAGTTGTGGGGCCATGTCGAGCTGCGACTCGATCGCACGCCAAATCACCTCCACTGTGGTTGCGTAAATGTCGTAGTCCTTAAGTAACAGTGCTGACACCAAATCACGTCCTGCAAGAAGACGACCATACGCCCCAGCCAGCATAAGCGAGTGTTCAATGGCAGACTTTTTCGGATGTCTGCTATCATCTTCCTTCTTAACGTCTTCCAAGCCGCTAGTGCTGGTATCGTCATCATTCGAAAAATCGTGCAATGCCATCACGCACATCCGGAGAGATGGAATTGATGCCTCTAGTTCTAGCAGATTTTCCAGTGAATGAAAGACCTTGCTGCGAATGCTACTATAGCACGGCAACTTAGATAACTCGCGAAGCCAAGAGAAGTTAAGTGTGCCATCGGCACCAGATGTAGTGATAACTTGATGAATTTCGTGTGATAGCTCGTCCACGCTGCGAGGCACAGTCAGCAGGTAAAGAATATGAGCAGCAACTCGTCGTGTAGACAGATCAGGAGAGTTTAAGCTTTCCAAGTAGTACAAAACGACATTTGAAGCCACCCCCGAGCAGTCATCCCCATCGTCAAGGTACTCACGAAGCTTGCTGAGCAAACGCGGGATAATTTGGGTCAAAGCAGGCTGGTTGAGCGGCCCTTGCGTATCAGAATTGTGGTTTGCGTTGTTTGGTTGTAGTGCGAGAAGGAGCAACTGACACAAGCACCCGTAGGGCAGGTACTGCACGGTTTCAAAGTCCTCACAAACGATGTCGGCAATCCACCACGCATTGTTAGCCGCGGCACCTGCAGGATCAGTACTTAGTGCTGCATTTTTGTCGTCATTTCCAGCTACCATCTCCATCAGGAAATCCTTCTTTCGGCTCTGGCGAAGGCGCATGCCAAGCTTAAACTTGCGATCCAGGGTGCGAAGATGCTCTAGAATAGCTGGTGGTGGTTGACGAGCCAATCCGCTGGCATCGAAAAGCATCAGCGGATCCCCAGTTACTGACGGGTCTGCTTGATTAAGCTGAAGTAGTTGTTGCTCATAATCGCGCAGCTGCAAATTGCCCTGTAATAAGTCTGGGAACGCTGATCTGTGCTTGCCAAGTAGCAAAGGGTCTGGAGTACCGATCGCTGGGAACGTGTACCGACCAGTGATGACCATCTGCATCAATCCCCGTAGCGTTGGGAATTTCTCCCACAAGAAGGTGCCCACCGTATTAGGGTTAAAGCAGCCAACGATCTGTACATGTTGACAATCAAGATATTTATAAACAATGACAGCACACACACACTAAGCAGAGCAGTGTTTACCAGCAAAATGGAGCAGCATATCCAAAAGCGGCTCGAGTGGCAAAATTCTTGCTCCTGCTTGTCGTCACCACCCTGCCACTATATCAGTCAAATTATCGAAAATTAGTGTGTTTTTATTTGCAGACATATCGACGGTGAATGAAAGCGTGTACGAACCAGAGCAAGTTTAAGCAGGTTATGGACGAGCTCGCTGTTCTTCACTTCGATTCCAAGTACACCACCATTATGGCCGTACGAAGCGAGATCGTCTTCATGGTGGTGCCACAAAGCCTCTCGGTGCATGTGACCCTCGGCACCACGAAAAACGATTGTTTCTAGAGTCCGCAGGGCCTCCACACGGTCAATGGCTTTGCACGAGTTATACAAGTTCGTGAGCAGATCCAAGGAATCTTCGTGTACAGGGATATCTTCTTTGGTGGACTGAAAGCACGTTCGATCGTGCTCGGTAGGCTGTACATCAGACGGGATATCGAGAAAAAGAAGCTTCTTCACGATATGTTCGTACAGCATTTTTTCAAAAGGTGAGTCGCCATTAAGACCAAAATGCTTCAGCACATCGCGACAACAGATAATCGCCTCACGCTGAACGTAGGCAAGCGCTTGTTGCAGTTCTTCTTTTGCCCATACAGATATTTTCACAGTCTTTGATGATTCTGTCGACACACTACCGCCGTTGCCACTGGTACTTCCACTCACGCTACTCGGAGTACTGCCACCACTACCTGGAGCATGGCTAGACGATAGTGACGGCTTGGTCATTGACGGTTTTCCTTTTTGGGGGCCAAGTCTATTAGCTCTGGAAACTGGAAGGGGCGGGTTTGATCCTCGCCGAGGGAGTGCCTGTGCACCGCCATGTTTGAGCCCAGTCGAGCCAAGGGCGGTCGAGTTTGTTGCCTGACGATTTGTCGTGTTTGACTGCTGGATTTGGAGACTCTTCACTGCTGCTCCACGCATCAGTAAAATCAACCAAACGACACCAGTGACAAGGCCCATATAGTCCAAAACACGTGCGTCACCGGCCAGCGCATCCCAGTGACCATCATTATCGAGAATTCCAACGCACAACGCTTTGATATCCACCTGTTCAAATGTTAGTTGCTTCAGGATCTTGCGCACAATAGTTTTCAGCACTGGAGCAACCTCGGAAACGCTGGCCATTTCGCGGAAGACACGGGCCAGCTCCCGACTAGCTAGTGTTCCTTGATGTTCAATTGGCCGGCGATAAAACAAATCATCAGGACTACCTAGGATAGAAGAAGCGGACAATGAACGTGACGCCCGGAAAATGTGCTGCAGCATCTTGATGTTGTCAACATCCCGCGACATATTGTTGGGTCGCTCTCGAGCAATAAACATTGATAGGGCACGCTTTAAATACACTGGGTGATTGCACACCAGGTGTGTAATAGCTTCCACCTTCAGTTGGAACATTGTTGATTTCAGCTTCAACTTCAACAACAAGTCCACAGTAGAAAGATCTTGGGAGCTCGTCGACTTGCAGAGTGACACAATTTTGTTGAGCAACTCTTTTGCAGGGCCCTTAACGGACGGATTTTGAAGCCATGCTTCCATATTTTCAGCACCAAACACCCGCACTTGAGGAATGCTAGCAAAATCGGCGAGGGTCATGATCATGTTACGAACGGCATGGTTGCCCCCGACACCGGAGGAGCCTCCCATACTACCTGGTCTCTCCTTTTCCAACTCCACCAAACGTGATCGGACGTGGTTTGTGATAAGATCCCTCATCTCTTGAATAACGTTAGAGCCTTGAAAGCGTTTCCGAATTAGAGGTTGAGTAGACTGCTGGTCGCTGCCATCCGTCTCCAGAACTGTTTTTACGTTTTGAACAAAAATCTGGCTAAGTTCGTGGTCAACCCAAACTCGAGAGTAAAGCGAATCATCAAGGAACACTTTGACACTGTCAACTGGCCACTCATCAGTACCCTGCAAAGGTAAAAAAAAAGTCAAGCGTTAAGAACCTATAAATGGACAGCTCAGCGAAGTTGTACTCATAATGCGTATTTACCTTCAGAATTTGGACCAACACGTTCGTCACCAAAACGGGGAGTGCGAGCTGGAAGTATTCAGTTGAACTTGCTGGATGGCCTGATCCGAGTGCGGTTGAAGCGCTTGGCTTTTTGCTATGGTCTGATGAATCCTTCGTACCGATGTAATGCTTCGATCGCAGTAACCGCAATAGATATTTGAGCACCACTGGCTGGCTGAATCGCTGTTGCCACAGTCATATACACGAGACCACCCATGTTATTCACGACAACACCCAGCGCTACGTTCAGCGGGGCGTACCTTGGGATCTTCCTTCACGGCGCCAAGCAAACCCACTGAAAACAGCCGGCTGGGCGACTTGCCCTCCCGGATCAGCTGACCACACGATTCTGTCAAAACCTGCAGAGTCGTCAAGATCCAATCGTGAATCATAAGTGCAGGATGAAGTAAGACTTTTAATGCTGAAGCAACGTACCTCCATCAGTTTCGCGTCGGTGTTAGCTCCACTGAGGGCCTCACGAAAGTGTTGGTCTGGCACTTCGTCCGCATCCGTGCCTGCATCCGATGCTGACGCCGACGCCGGTGTCATTTCAGCATCCGCCTGCTCCTCGTGGTCCTCCTCTTCGTTGGCATCATTCATCAGCGTGTCAATCGACAAACCCTTCCGCTTTGCAGGCGACGAGGATGGGGTGGGTGCTGCAGAGGGCGGTTCGGACTTCTGCTCCTCTTCCTCGTCTTGAGCTTCACTCTTGGCGCTCTCGTCCTTTTCCTCCTCCTTCTCTTCCTCCTCATCGGCCTCGCTCTCCTCACTCTCCTCGACTTTCTTCAGCGGCTGGCGCTTCTTCGCGCCCTTCCTCTCGGCAGGAGGCGTCTTCTTTTCCGCTGCGGCCGTTTTGGCTCTAGTCTTGACTCTAGGAGTCGGGGATTTCGCGTCATCATTCCGAGTCTGCATCTTTCTCGTCCTGGGCTTGAGCACTTCCTCCTCCTCCTCCTCCTCCTCGTCGTCTTCATCGTCTTCATCGCCCTCCTCTTCCTCCTCCTCCTCCTCCTCCTCCTCCTCTTCTTCTTCTTCTTCCTCTTCTTCTTCCTCGTCCTCTTCCTCTTCTTCCTCCTCCTCTTCATCCTCCGAGTCAATGATCTTCCGCCTCTGCTTCTTCCTCGGCGGCGGCTTGGAGCCTCTCAGCTGGGGCTTGCGGCGTGTCCTCGTTCCTCTGCGTCTCTCTCCAGCGTCCGCCTCCTCTTCCTCCTCCTCCTCCTCCTCCTCTTCTCCTTCCTCCTCGCCTTCTTCTTCCTCCTCCTCTTCTTCTTCTTCCTGATCCTTCTTCCTGCTCTTGTTCCTCCTGTTCCTCTTGTTCTTCTTGGCCTCCTCCTCCTCCTGCTTCTTGGCCTGCGCCCGCGTCAATTTGGGCGGCGGCGTCTTCTCCTCCTCCTCTTCTTCTTCTTCTTCCTCCGCCTCGTCCTCCTCGTCCACCACCACGTTCTTGCGGCGCAGCACGCGGCGCGTGGCGACGCGCGGCGCCACGCGCCCGCGCTTCATCCTCCGCACCTCGTCGCGATTGCGCACTGCGCTGCGATTGGTCGAAAATGCGAGGAGGGGTGTCAGATGTAGCCATCTGCTGCCACATGGCTACATTCATGAAGAGACATGGCTACATTGGTGATGCATGTACATGTTCAACGTGGTGTGTCTAGTTGAGCTTCGTCTCCGTGGCGGTTGTATGTGCCTGGGTCGGCGCCGGCGCCTTTTGCGTGGTGCAGGCGGCGGGAAATGACCAGCGAGAATTGCTCGGCGCCGCCGCCCAGCGTGAACTGAGGGGCCCAATGGTCTCGGAGTGTGCGGAGTGTGCACTTTTCTGGGTAGATGGGAGTGCTCGTGGACGAGCTGGACGAGGGCGGGCCGAAGCGAAATGTCACTGATGAACCGAATGGAGCGGAGGCGACGGAGCTCCTCGCAGCTTCGCTCTGCTTTGGAGAGGACTCCTGGTTGTTCGATGGTTTGGGAGAACTGGCACGTTTCTTGCTTAGGCTTTCGCGACTGAACGGTCTTCGGGCGGGAGGTGCGCGACCAAACCCGCTCGTTGGTTGTTGAGGCTCTTGAGGCAGACGAACTGGGGAGTTTGCACTCCCCTTTGTACACGAAGCGGACCTCGATTCTTCTTCCTTTGACGGGGGCGATGAAAATCGGGGAGTACGCTTATTAGCGAAAGAATGGCCGACATTGTAATTGGTGTTGCATTATGTTGTAGGACCATGAGAACTTGGAGGACACAGGCGACAACCTCAAGAAGCTGTCGAGCACGGGAGGCGCTGGCGGCATCCTCGATCTGTTCTACCCGTCTTGGAGACTGAAGGTGGCGGAGAATGAACGGGTGTTCGCGGCGATGACGGACTTGTGGGAAGCGACGTACGCGCACAACCACCCCGACTTCCAGCACCCGTTCGGAGACTTTGATGGCAAGCGCGGGTACATGTACATCAACCGCGTATGCTACCGCGTGCCCGACGCAATTTCCAAGAAGTTCGCGGCGAAGAAGTCTCGGCCGATGCAACGCTCACTGACGCCACACTGGGACTGCTGCCCGACGAAAATGTTCGACTCGGGCAAGGACACGCCGCGTTGGCGACCTATTCAGTGCATCACGGTGCTGACGGACAACACGGAACCGAACACGGGTGGATTTGAATCAGTACCTGGATTCCATAAGGAGTTCACGGAGTACGCAGCTAGAAACCTGCCAGAGGCTGCAACAGAAGCACCTGTAACAGCCCCCTTGCGTCGTCCGCAGGTCTGTCTAGGCGATTTCTCGCCGCTGCGCATGCAAGAAGACCGCGCAGTGATCGATCGCTACCAGCACATCAGCTGCGAGGCCGGCAGTGTGATTTTCTTCGACTGGCGCATTCCTCACGCTAACAGCTACAAGCACATCGGTACCATCCCGCGCGAGGTGATCTACACGGGTTTCATCCCAGACACACCCATGAACCGCACGTACGTGCAAGAACAGCTCCGGCGCTACAAATCCCGCTTACTCCCCGCTGACCACTGGCAAAAAGACGATGTCGACGCTCGCGTGGCGGAAGACTTCTCCGCGCACCACTTCTCAGCGCTCGGGTCTCGGCTCATTGCGCTCCACCCCTGGTAACCCTCAACATGGCTTCATTTCGCTGATCGCACATCCAAACTTCAGAGTCTAGGACACACCCTACAGCTGCTCCTACATTATGTACAGTTAGTGTACCTCTAGCCAATCAACGGCTAGCGAGTCATTCGTCCACAATGCTGCACTGCGCATGGTCCAGAGCTGCCGCTTCAGCGCTGCCACGACGCCCCCGAGCGCTTCTCGCGGCTTCTACCAGCCTCAACACTTCGCCAAGACGCTTGTCGTCCATTGTCAGTGTTCCAGATGCGGCTACGAGGGCTGAAAACAGCAAGAAACACGTGGTCGTGGGCATGTCTGGGGGTGTGGACTCGTCCGTGACTGCACTGCTGCTCAAACGCCAGGGATATCGAGTCACGGGCGTCTACATGAAAAACTGGGATCCCAGTGATGAAGAAGGCGAGTCGGCGTGCCCCGTGGACGCCGAGTACCTCGATGTGCAGAAGGTCTGCGAGCAGCTCGGCATTGAGGCGCAAATGGTGCGTGCAAGAGCAGTTAAGTGCAGGTTGACTGGGGTTATGGAGTGCTGATGGTGTTGTGGCTGTGGATTATAGGTGAACCTGGTGCAGTCGTACTGGAATCAGGTCTTCGCGCCGTGTCTGGAGGGCTTTGAGGAGGGGTTGACGCCGAACCCGGACATCCTCTGCAACCGTGAGATCAAGTTTAAGGCGTTCACGGAGTATGCCAAGAAGATTGGTGCGGACTACGTGGCAACAGGTCACTATGCGGCGTTGCGACCTGCTCATGAAGGTGGGCTACCGAACTTGTGTGCGGCGAAGGATGGCACGAAGGACCAGAGCTATTTCTTGTCGAGTGTAGATGGGCGGGCGTTTGTGAACGTGCTGTTTCCACTGGGTGACATATGCAAGACGGACGTTCGGCGGATTGCTGCAAGTGAAGGTTTGTGCACTGCGACGAAGAAGGACTCGGTGGGCATTTGCTTCATTGGCAAGCGTAAGTTTTCAGATTTCATCCACCAGTATATCCAACGCCAGGAAGGCTACTTTTACACGGTGGATGGCAAAAAGATGCACAAGCACCATGGCTTTACATCATACACTGTGGGCCAAGGAGCTCGACTTCAAGGCATGAGCGCAAAGTGGTTTGTAGTGGGCAAGCACAAATCCGACCACGCTGTGATCGTCGCCGAGGGTACTAGAAACCCGGCACTGTTTTCGGACGCACTCTTTGCTTCGGCAGCACAATTCAACTGGATGGCGGGAGACTTGCCTCAAGAGCTTCGTGACACCGGGCGCATGCGCTGCTTATATCGCGTGCGCTACCGTCAAGACCTCGATGCATGCACGATCTCGCTTGTGTCGAACCGCGACGCTGACGCAAACGCAAGCAAGCTTCACGACTGGCAGTCGGAGCCGTCGGCAAATGAGGACGAAGGAGCTGGAAAAGAACGTGAAAATACTTGCTACTTGCGCGTAGATTTCGACCACCCGCAGCGGGGTGTTACCCCTGAGCAGGCACTAGTGCTATACCGTGCAGACGGACTTTGCTACGGCGGTGGTCCCATAGCAGTAGCCGGCAAAACATACTACGAGCAAGCAAAGCCTCTAGCTGATGATGCTCAAGACTGGCATCGACAAGGATAATGTTAGATATCGATGTATTGTTCGCATTGCATTTGTCAGCTTTATACAGAAACTGGATATCTAGTGTCCCTCCTTTTATTGAGAGTAGCGCCGGGAGGAGCTCTCAAAATTTGAAACACGTTGGTATGCTTGGCGATCTTCTTCACTGGCGATATCATCACTATCAATTACTAGTACTACCGGTACTATTATTCAAATATCGTTCAACACGGAAGCAAAATGCACGCCCAGGCGCTTTTTCCATTTTCCGTTACAGTACGTGCGCTACCCCGTGTTCATGTGCGCCACCCCATCTTCACGCGTGCCACACCGAGTTCATGTGCGCCACTCCGTCTTCACGTGTGCCACTCCGTCTTCACGTGCGCCACCCCATCTTCACGTGCGCCACACTGGAATGTATCCATCTGGGGGCCGCGTTCTTCCATCTCACGACTCATCCTCTCGCCGGCCGCCATGAGCAGCTCCCCGCCGGACGCGTCGCCCATGCTGCCGCAGTCGGCGCTGACGCAGGCCGCGGCCGCGGCCGCCGCCGCGATGCCGTTCGGTCTGGGCGGCGGCGACTTCCCCGACGCCGGCGGCTTCGCCGTGCAGCTGCCGCTGTCGCCCACGCTCATGCGCAACCTCGGGGACCGGTCGTACGACAAGCGCAAGGGCGCGGCCATGGAGCTGGAGAACCTCATCAAGCAGCTGCAGGAGAACGCGGCGTCCGTGGAGTTCCACCAGCTGCACCAGCTGCCGCACTCGCCCGCGTCGGACGCGGCCCCCAGCGAGCCCGAGGCCGCCAACCCGAGCCGCCAGCGCATCCCCGCGATCATCGAGCTGCTGGGCAACGACTTCGCGTGCTCGTCCAACGCCAACCACCGCAAGGGCGGCCTCATCGGGCTGGCGGCCACGGCCATCGGGCTCATGCACGACGCGCACCGGTACCTGGACAAGCTGCTGCCGCCCGTGCTGCACTGCTTCGACGACCCGGAGAGCCGCGTGCGCTACTACGCGTGCGAGTCGCTGTACAACATCGCCAAGGTGGCGCGCGGCCACATCCTGCAGTACTTCAACCAGATCTTCGACGGCCTGTGCAAGCTCTTCGCCGACGTGGACGTGGACGTCAAGAACGGCGCCAACCTGCTGGACCGGCTCGTCAAGGACATCGTCACGGAGAGCGAGTACTTCGACGTTGACATGTTCATCCCGCTGCTGCACAAGTACATCCGCATGACCAACCCGTACATCCGGCAGCTGCTGGTCGGCTGGATCACGGTGCTGGACTCGGTCCCGGATATCGACATGCTCGACTGGCTGCCCGAGTTCTTGGATGGGCTCTTTAACATGCTCAGCGACGGCAACAGGGAGATCCGCCAGGCGGCCGATAGCGCGCTGGCCGAGTTCCTGCGCGAGATCAAGCAGACCGAGGACGTCGAGTTTGGAAGGATGGTGGATATACTCGTCGGCCAGTGCAACAGCAAGGAGAGGTTCAACCGCCTCACTGCTGTCAGCTGGGTGCAAGAGTTCGTCAACCTGGGGCGGGAGAAGCTTGTCGAGTTTTATGCTGACCTGCTCGCGGCCATCATGCACTGCATTTCGGATGCCGAGCATGAAATCCGCCAGGTAGCTGAGCGGGCGAATGATGACTTGTTGCAGCTTGTCAAATCGACGACAGAGGATGTTGAACTGCTTCCGCTCATGCAGAAGCTCACGACCGAGTTGAGCAGTGATCACGTGCCGACGCGGATGGCTGCTCTCCGGTGGATCTCGATGTTGCTGGAAAAATACCCGAACCAACTATCCGCGCATATCGGCCAATTGCTGCCAGCCTTGCTGCGAACCCTGTCGGACATTTCAGACAGCGTGGTTTTGCTGGACCTTGAAGTCCTTGCTCGCATCTCGCTCAATAAGGTCGAATTTGAGAAGGTGCTGAACGCGATCCTCCTGCTCTTTGCACAGGACCGACGTTTGCTGGAGATGCGTGGAAGTATGATCATTCGTAAAATGTGCGTGCTCTTAGACTCCAAGAGCATTTACCTCATTTTTGCGAAAGTTTTGGGAACGGAGGCTGTCTATCTGGATAGTCAAGCAGACAGTGAGTTTGCTGCTGTGATGGTGCAAACGCTCAACCTCATTTTGCTAACAGCCAATGAGCTAGAGCATCTCCGCGACATTTTGCGCCGCAGCTTTCAGCCACGCGCTTCTGAAGACGATGTCCAAGTCTTTACAGCGCTCTTCAGGTCGTGGTGTCACAATCCGATTGCAGCATTCAGTCTCTGTTTGCTAGCCCAGTCCTACTCGTTGTCAGCTGCTCTTATCAGCAAATTTGCGGATATCGATGCGTCGGTGGGTTTCCTCATGCAGATCGACAAGCTCGTGCAGCTGCTTGAATCGCCGATCTTTATTCACATGCGGCTGCAGCTTCTTGAAATTCAGGAGGACAACCACACAGATTTGGTGAAGAGTCTCTACGGATTGCTGATGCTGCTCCCGCAAAGTGCTGCATTCCGTGTGCTGCGGGACCGACTGGCGAGTGTCACAAGCATGGCCACAGCTATTGGCCGTATAGACTTGAACGGCAACTCACGCAGAGCACGTAAGACCGGAGATGCACCATCCAGCACGTCTAGCAATGGCGCTCCACCATCTCCAGCACCTGTCGCCCCGCGTATTGATGCTGATGCGCTGCTAACTCACTTCGAATCTGTTCAAGCGAAGCACACAGAGCTTCGAAGGAAAGGTACAGGCACTAGATTCCATGGCTTATATACGACAGAAATGGTAATAACTTTGGGTTTCTCGTGTGTGACCGATAGGAATGTACGAGAAATCACTCGCGAAGGAGCAGAATGTAGCCAACGTCTAAAGAAAGCAAAATGGATTCACCGTAGGAAGATACTCGTAAATGAAAGGCAATATAAAGCAAGGGTCTAAGGATATGGGGTATGATATTGCCAAATTGCTAATCATAGATTAGGAAGAAGTCAGCTTGTCGCGGCAATGTTATGCCGTTCCTGTTGTCAAACGAGCTTAACTTTTGGCCTCGGTCTTGACATCATCGTTGCCCGACTTCTTGCCACGCCAGAGTGCAAGCCGACCAGACGAGTTGCCACCTGCGATTAGTTCTAGATGAGGATGGAAGGCGTTAATTGAGTGCACCGATGCGAAGTTGTCGCTCTTCAACTCGCGCACTGGGCGGCGGCGGCCAGCGCGGAAGATTTGGATTCTACGAGGCTGCTCCATACATCCGATGACAAACTGGTTTGGCCGTTTAGGATCCCAAGCAGCATGTAGCTTTGTGAGCCACCGTCCCGTCACATTGTTGTGCCGGACGCGGATGGAGTCAGGCAACTTGACCGCAGACTTGTCTGACGCCTTACGCTCGGTAAGACTCGACGTATCGAACATATCGATGTAAGAATCCTGGCCCACCGTCACCAACCAAGCACCGTCTCGCGGAGAGAAGTAGGCGCAGTTAATACTCCGGTGATGCGGCAAAGTCACCAGTGGCGTGTTCTTTTTGGTTGACATCTTGCGAGCGTCCCACAAACACACAGTGCGGTCGAGCGATGCAGTCGCAATGCAACTACGGTCAAACACAGCCCATATTTAGTTAGTTTACTATCACCAGAAATGTAACGAGGCACCACAAAACTTACAAGTCGAGGCTCGGGTGCTGATGCACCGTGTTGATTTTTTTCTCGTGCAGCTCGTAAATCGAAGCCTGCACCTTTCGTGCGCGTCGATCAATGAGTCGAACTGTTCCATCATCACAGCTTCCGTAGTAGCACTGCGCAGTAGCAGCAGCAACAAGTGATGAAATCCCTGCGTTGTCACTTGTTTCATACACCACCGACGACTCCGCAGCGCGGAGGTCAAACTCGCGTACAGTTCCGTCAAAACTGCTTGACACCAGCTTTGACGAGTCCGGGAAAATTAGCTGACTGACGGGAGTATAGTGAGGCCTGTAAATCGCCAGCGGCGACGCCGAGCTCTCTTGCTTCATGCTCGATTCACTCGGAGGCGTCCACAGCGCTACATGACCCATTTTGTCTCCGCAAGCTACTACAACACGGTCTGCACGTGGCAAGAATGCCACGGAGTAGATCCTCTCCTGGACCGCCTTGGTAATATCCTCATTTGCCAGGGTATACTCCACTCCGTCGTCATCGTCCAAGATGGTGTCCTCCTCCAGTTCCTCGTCCTCTTCCAAATCCGCAGTGATGCCGTCCAGGAACGCCTTGCTCTCTCCATCCACCGCGTTCATCACGTGCAGATGGCTTCCCCGTGGCGGGCGAGGGCCCCTCGTCTTCTCCAGCTCTAACTGGTCAATATCGTCAATAGGCTCCACCTCCACCTTCTTCCCCTCGAGGCGTCTCGATTTCCGAACCGGCTGGGTCAGCCGTTCCGCCCTTCTAGCAGCCTGGAGAGCTCTCTTAATGGCTTGTTGCTGCTGCTTCACCTCCTTCTCCGGGTTGTCCCCCACCGCCGTCCTGGCCGCGATTTTAGCGGTGGAGACGCCCATCTGCTGCATGAAGGCCAGGTTGCGCTGAATATTCTCGCGGCGCTTGCGCTCGTACTCCGTAAGCCCCGAGTCCCGCTCGTCTTCTTCTTCTTCTTCTTCTTGTTCCTCGTCTTCTTCGTTATTTTCTTGTTCCTCATCCTGAATTTCATTTTCATTTTCGTCTTTCGGTTCCTGAATTTTGGGTTCCAATTTGACAGTGGGAGTCCGCACTAAAGCAGCTCGTCGAGACCGACGCAAGGACGCGACCGGGGGAGGGGACAGCGGCGGGTTTCGGGAGGACGAGCGCAGCGAGCGGAGACGCTGCGGGGGCGCCGCGGCGCTGGAGCGAGTGCGGCGCATGGCGCGACACGTCAAGTGAGCTGCTCGGCCGTTGAGTTGCTGGCGCCAACGGTTGCCAAGTGCGGAAATTACCCGCGGGAAAATAAGTTATGCACTAGGATAGGTGAGCGGGATGCGAGATTGTGTGGGGGAGTGCTTTCCTTGTCTATGATGTTGTGAAGGTTTGGCCCTTTTTGACATTTTTGCCGATCACAACTTGTGATTCGCAAGGCTTGTTGTGTACAGTGAAGTATTTTAATACTAAAAATACAAGTTGTGGAGAAAAAGCTCAAACTTTGGCCAAATGTTTTTTTTTCCTTCGTACACGATATTTAGATACTTCGAAGTACGTGCCGTTGAGGAGGAAATGAGTCCATCTCGACTGTTATTCTTTGGAGGTGCCACGCCACAGCGATAGACGTCCGTCAGTGTTACCGCTGGCGATGACATCCAGATACGGGTGGAAAATATTGACGGTGTTCATGCCGACGAAGTTGTCACTTGTCAGATAGCGAGCAGGTCCGTATGCGCCGAAGATTTTAGTCCTTGGTGGGGCACCCTCGCACCCGATCATGAACCGGTTTGTCGCCTTGGGGTCCCAAGCTGCATGCAGAGAAGTTGGGTCGTTTGTCGAAAAGCCTTCGTGATGGATGCGAATCGGGCTTGGAATGGGAATTGGTAATGACGCAGATTCCCTACGTTTTGTCAGGGTTGACGTGTTGAACATGTTGATGTACGACGCCTCGTTTGTTACCGATACCAGCCAGTTACCATCACGCGGCGAGAAGTAAGCACAGTCAACGCTGGCCGCGTGCGGCATTGTCGTCAGCGGAATGTTGGGGCGCAAAGAGAACCTTCGTTTATCCCACAAGCTCACAGTGCCGTCTTGCGATGCAGTTACAAGGCAGCTACATACACGCACGATCACACACAAATCAACACGGGTTAGCTGAATGTTGCATGATATGACACTATTCACCATTTGCCCTACTAGTCGAGGATTGGATGCTGGTCCAGCGAATTGATGCTGTCTTCATGCAGTTCATAAGTCATTCCGCGCAAATGTCGTACGCGCCGATCAATTCGTCGAATCGTGCCATCGAAACAACCAGCGTAGTATACTTGTGGCTCGTCCGATTTAATTAGCGATGATATTCCAGTTACATGATTAATGTCACGCACTAATAATGCTTTGGCTGCACAGAAATCAAATTCACGGACAACTCCATCAACGCTGCTGGAAACCAACGTTGACGAATCGGCAAACATCATATGGGAGACAGCGAAACGATGTGGACGACTTAGCGCTGCAGACGAAAAAGCATTTTCAGCTGCCCTGTCATTGGCTCTTTTTGAGGGTGACCAAAACGCTATATGGCCCTCTTTGTCCCCACACACTGCCAGAATACGGTCCGCACGCGGAAGAAAAGCTATAGAAGTGGTGCAAAAAGGCAGCGCCTTGACTATATCGTCTTTTGCCAATGAGTACTCCACGTTATCATCTGACGTAATGCTTGTCTGCGCGTTCTTCGTGTTGGAGTCGGCGGACATCTCTTTCAAAAACGTTTTGCCATCATGATCTGCAGCATCCATGAAATGGACATTACTGATGTTACGTGTACTCAGCGATAGCAATATCAACGAGTAGCTCAATTTTGTTGGGTCTTGATCCGCCTCTCGTCCTGTGGTTCTTCGTGATCTACGAACCGGTCGGCTCGAAAGTTCTGCCTTACGAGCAGCTTTTGATTCCCGCTTAGCAACAAGCTCTTGTTTTTTTGCTTCTTTTCTGGCTTCATCCCCAATCGCTGTGCGCGCAGCCAACTTGGCGATAGATATACCAGCCTGCTCCAAGAATGCTTGGTTGCGCAGAATATTTTCTCGCCGTTTGCGTTCAAACGCCGTCATATCTTCACGCGTCAGTTTGCTTTGAGTATCATCGGGAGCTACGCCCCTACGTCCTTTTTCGTCGTCCTGAATGGCCACGCTGGTCTGGCTCAGCTTAGTTTCATTTTGTGCCTCAGTTTTCTGTTGCAAATCTGCCGCTAAATCATTTTCTTGAGGCTGAATGGTCGGCTTTTGCAGAGGCTCATAGAGCGGTTCGGCGGAGAGTGAATGGACTTGATTGCTTGAAGTAATAACCTTGGACTGAGACGGGGGCTCCTTAACTTGGACTTCGTAGTTATCATCTCCGTCAGATAGCTTAGTCACGTCGGCTTTTCCCGAGCAACTATCGTGCTCATCACAATCGCTTTCACCACTGTTAAATTCACTTCCACTATCCACTTTTTGCACGACAGTAGTGTTCCTCTTATGAAATCGCTTCGAAAATCGATTTGCCCTTACACTAGCCAAATATTGGTGAGCCATATCCGTAGTCGGTGTCTTCACTCTGTTTGACTTTAGTAACTTTCGTAGGGATTGTTTCTGCTGGTTAGTCAGTTGGGGGGCTTTCAACTCACCACACACGACCGAGCGCTTCAAATGCAGAGCATTCGAAAAGTCACCTTGCTGCATCAACGCTTGGCTACTCAGAATAGTTAGCTGGCGCATGCGCTCGAACTTGTCCATTTCACCTCCCTGCTTCTCTTCCTGGTTTGTAAGTTGCCGTTGTGGCTCTTGAACTTCACTATTTTTCTGATTTTCACTTTTACCTTGAAACTGAGTTGCTTTCTGATTTTGACTCGCTTCTCTTTCCAGCGGCCAGTTATTTTCGCGTTCACTCGTTTCAGACATTGCTGCCGGCTCAAGGCTGTCGCGCTTCTTCTGCCGCAGTCGCTTCTTCTTCGAAGAGCGGCAGCGCCGCCTTTTGCGCGGCTCAAAGTCCTCGTCCATGCCGTCGAAGTGCATTGCACTCTTTTCGCAAAAGAATGGCTGGCGGTATTTTCGTACTTAAGTGGAAATGAAGGTGTTTTTTTTTTTACTGAGAACCGAAATCCGGGATCTGCCGAATTACCGTGGTACTACAGCAGGTCGCATGTCGAGTTGGTTTGATCTGAATCAATTACGAGATAACTACCGAGCTGCATGTTGTACTGGGCAGAAGCCGGCATGACCCACGGGCGACCAGGTAGTCTGCGAAGGAAAATGCACTTGATTAGAAAATTACGTTTTTATTATGTAGAATATTCTTTTTCGGAAAACACTATATCAAAGCAGATGCATACAAACTCGTTATATCGTAGATCTCGGCTTCAGCTAGACTCCGATCAAAATGCTTGACTACGCTGCGTGAGCGCCTCTTCGCTCGTATCCGCTTCCCCACCCAGGTCGGACAAAGAGGAGGAATTGCGTTGTTGCTGCTTCGCTCTGTCTTCGCCTGAGCTAGTCGGCGCTTTTTCTTGAGCCTGTTGCCAGTGTGAAAGAGCTTGTCTTGTGCCTGTCTGTATCTTTCTCCACTGCCAAGTCGGAGAGAACAGTGAGCGATGTGCCGTTGGTCAACCCACACACAGTCGAAACAAGTCGTCGTATGGACCCCCCCAACATCCCTAAAAGGGTCCATTATTGGCGTGTCGGTGTCGTCGTCTTCAACCGCATGCAAAGGTCTGCTGGAGTAGTGGTCGGGGTATTGTTCCAACTCAAAACGATGCTCCTGTAGCTCAGCTACAACAGCTTCGGCTAGTTCTCGAGCAGATAGGCGCCTTCCGGATGTTCGACGCGGCATGTTTGACTTGGTCTTGTATGTGGACCCGATAAACAATAAGTCAATAAGCAAATGGTATAAATTCTTTTCGGGAAACTACGATGTGCAGTATGGATGCATTAAATCCCGCTTGTGCGTCTATTCCGAAAAAGATTAAACCCATTTAGATGGGCTTGGACTCTCAGGATAAGCCGAATCGGCCAGTATCTATCAAGTTTCCACCGGGACATTATACCGACACACCGGGTTATCTTGGTTATGTCAAATTTTCACTCAACTCGACAACCGGTCTAGTAGTAGTTATTGTGGTTTGCAGCAATTTTGCCCTCCGATTTGGATGATATATCGGACCCTACTTTAACCCCTCTAGCCACGCGATTTTGGGCAAAAGTTATCCTGTATTCTACTGGATAAGGAATTTACTTGGTTTAAGTATTGCCGAGTTTTTGCAAGGGTTGTGAAAATCACAATCATTTCTTGTTATCTACAGTGTGCTGTACAGGGTATCATTAGCAGGTGCCAGATGCTACCCTGTATTCTCCGAATCCAAATTATAGGTTTGTAGAGAAAAAATTCAAAAATCAAAAAACACCTTCACTCACAAACCATCTGCGTTCATTCCAGATTATTTGGCTACGTCACTGGGACCACGATTGGTACTTTGCGAGCTTCGTGCACTACATGGCCTGACACTTGACCTTGAGCTGCCGTCGCTATCACTGGAGTTGCCGTCAGCATCGCTGGCGCGCTGCACGTCACGCCTGAATACCATACGAAGCCTGATCGCCTTGAGTCCTGGAGGAATGTTGTCACCACCGCGCCAAAGGTCGTGCCAAATCTGGCTGCAGGTCGCAGAGTTTGTTGCCGCGCTTGGGTCGTGCTGACGAACCTTTTGGCAGAGGTAAACCTTTCCTTTGGCGCATGCAGCGTCGTTCGTCATCCCCTTTGACCTCGCCTTGGTACACTCAACGCAGTAGAAGGTCGTCCCCCACGGAATCTTCCCCGGCCGAAGCAGTGAGCACACCTTGCAGCCGTACTGGCGGCGCTTCCTCGTCTCTTTCCCGTTCTTCCCTCGCGTGACACGGTAGGTATCCACTTGCTTGGCTGTGTGACGCCCTGGTAGGGTGTATCGTGGTGGTGGCGACGGTGGTACCGGTGTGTCGACCAGCGCTCGCACACACAAGTCGCCTTCAAAATCCGCGGCCAAGAGCCGTCTGCATCAACCGCATGACCTCTGCATGCGGCGGCGCAGCTTTCCTGGGCGCCCGTTCAGCTTGGACACGCCGGTAGATGATGTACGCGTTGATCAACGCCATATCAATCAGCCCAAGAAAAATCGTAAGGTAATACTTCCTCATTGTCATGGCGCGTTGTAGAATACCGTGTAGCAATCGTTTGTCAGTATCATAATCATGGAGAATACAGGATAAGTAGGGTAAAAGCAAAACCGACCTGAATTGAATATCTCTGCAGACGTAGTTGATCGTGTAAGTCCGCACCGCCCATTCCGTCTTGGTAGTCCTTCACATGCTGCGGTGCAGGAACGTCGGCACTGTAGCTGGTACCGGTTCGACTCGGTTGCAATCGATAGCCACATTGACTTAGGCAAGAGCATGAAGAACAGCCCCTCCACACTGTTCCCCAGTGCGTTCGCCAGCTCCGTCGGCGCAGCAGACGCGTGTGCCAGCTCGGCAGCAGGTAGTTGCAGAGAAGTACCTACAACAGCGAGTCAACAAATCGGGTTAGTATCTCGTACAGGATAACGCGAATATAATCGGACAGATATCCTGTAGAATACAGGTCGGGACTTACTGTCTTGTTTGAAGTACGCTGTCCAGCCAGTCTTGGCGTGCTCACTCAACTGGTCCTTCGTCATCTTGTCGAACGGGGTCCCTGCAGATAGATCCACGGCATCTTCTTCGTCACTTGTCGCTTCGTCCTCGCTTGAGGGGCTCTCGCTTGTGCCTTCGACATCGGATTCCCCATCGTCCTCTTCCACCCTGTAATCATCGTCATCACCCGAGTCCATTTGATCGTCTCCGGCAGAGATGTCGACGCTTACAGCTGGTCTAACCACATTTCGAGGGGGTTGAACACGTGTAGGGTTCTGCGGCGAAGAGAGGAGTAGTTTTGACGGAGTTGCTTTCCGCGCGAGCTTCTTTGGGGCCATCGCTGCTGGTGACTTGGTAGGCGCTTTGACGGACACTTTGGTGGTCGGGTTGACGGGTCTCTTCGCCGGCGACTTGGCGGGTGACTTCGCCGGTGACTTGGCGGGCGTCTTCGCCGGTGCCTTGGCAGGCGACGTGGCGGGAGATCTCGAGCTCGGTTCGGCAGGTGGAGGCGCGGGCGGCACTGTCGAGGGAGCCTCAACCGACGACTCGGGCACCACTGCAGTCGCCGCCGTCGTCCCCGCGGTCGTTGGCCTGTTGTGTACAGAAGCTTCAGCTGCTTGGCGTTTGGTAGGAGGAGTCTCATCGTACAGAACTGGCGTAGCGTTAGCAAACCCATAGAGCTACTCATATAAATTGCCGCGTACCTTGAGCTGGTAAGTGCTTCCAGACTTCGTCTGCTCCGTCGAAATAGTCGATAAG
>BSXT01000005.1:0-26063 GCA_030267785.1 Phytophthora fragariaefolia
CGTACACGCATACACGGTGTCTATCACATTTATTGTCACTTTCCCGTCTACCGTGCCTATCGTGTTAATCGCGTCTATCGTTTGTATTGTGACTACCATCTATCGTGTCCACAGTGTATATCGTGATTGCGATGTCGACCGTGTATGTCGTGTCTATCGTGTTTACCGAGTCAATCGAGTCGATGGATTGTCGTGTCTATCGTGTCCGCTGTGAATCGTGTCCGCTGTGTATCGTGTTACTCGTTTCTATCGTGACTACTGTATATATCTATCGTGTCCGCCGTCTATCGTCTCATGAGGTTATTGTGTCTATCGTGTCATCATGGTGATCGTGTTCAACATGAATATCGAGTGGATCGTGGTTATCGTGTCTACCCTGACCTTCGTGTCTACCCTGACCTTCGTGTCTGTCATGTCGAATGTATCTGTCGTGGCTACCGTGGCTATGTGGCTACCATGGCTATATGTCTACCGTGTCTATAGTGTCTATCGTGTCTACCATACATGTCGGGCCTATCGTCCTCCGTCTATATCGTGTTTATCGTGTCTGGTGTGTATGTCGTGTCTATTATTGTGTAAGCCGTGGCTATCATGTCCACCGTGCATCGCGTCTTTTATTTTATAGTATCTACCGTCTATGTTGTCATCGTGCGCTTAACCACTGCCCAGCCCGCTAAACGTTAGTGCTATTGTTTGAACGTTAGTGCTTTAAGTATGGCTATGACAACCGTGTCCCTGGCTCATCGTTCGTACGGTACGCACTTTAAACTAATAGAAAAATTATAAAGTGACATTTTCGTACCCGGTTCTCGAGACCTATGCATGTTAGTAATTTAAGTATGTGAACCACAACAGTGCTTTGTTTAATGGTTAGGCAAGTTAGTATTAGATGAATAAATTCATTATTAATAAATTCATTAGTATGGTTGCAGCGCCCCCGTTCCTCTCGCGGGGCTCGCTGCACTACTCGCCGTGGTCGGTTGGACCGTTGGCAAGGCGGGCCCTTCGGTCCCGCAAGTATCTGGCGGGTGCCGCCTTCGCTAACGCTCGGCAGCGATCTGGCCAATCAGATCGCGTTATAAATATCCCGCAAGGCTATTTTTGTAGTTTTTTGGAAATAGATGTCAGTCCGAATGATGGTGGGATGCGACATGGCAGGTGGGAAACTCGCGCCGGCTGGCCCGCACCAGGATATGCGACAGGGCAGGCCGATGCCACACGGCAGGAACCGGACGGACAGCAGACAGACAAAGTCCAGACTCTGTTAGTTGCTTTAGATTCGCACTACAACGGGGTAGCATAACCCTTCCAATACGATCATTACGGATTTCCGGAATGCGATTATAGGGTTGAGAATATTCCGCATACTCCGCAACAGATCTGGGACGACCCAAAATTCGCATATAGAAGTTTTTATGAGATAAATTTTACCAGGTCATCGTTAGCAGTGACGGGCTTTGAGACATGAGATTTGTGGGAAGGAGCTTGATGAGCTATTGCTGCCGCCAGGGATGGCTAGCGCTCGACCCTCTTCCAAGTGTGCCACTTCCTCCTGTCGCACAAGCCTCACAGACAGCAGCCTGTCCAGAGCCAGCGGCAGAGAAGGTCGCGCCAAATCCAAGGGCTGCCGCGAAGGCTGCACGAATAGCAGTCACGCCTCGTAATGCAGAAGCGCCACAAGCCGCTGCCGCGGAGTCCAAGTCGCCAGCACCAGCAAGGTCTGCTGGAGACAAGCCATTCGCTGCGAAGAAGCCTGCTTCGACGCTGCTAGACGCTACGGGGAAGCGTGCTACTAAGAAGTCAACCACCATAGGTCTACTGCAAAGCGGCTTGCTGCCGCCGCTAGGACCGAGAAGACTCCGCGAAAGTGAGCCGCCGTCGACAAGCCCAAGGCCAAGCCCACATCACCTACGCGTCCTGTTACAAGTGAGTGTGATACTGAGCGACGGTTTGATATATACAGTCTAACGTCTTATTGTTACGGATGTAACTGTAGCTGTTGTTCCGGATACGACAGAGGTTGTACCGGATATCGCTGATCTCTCATTTCCGGATATGGATGCTACTATTCCGGATGTGAGCGAAGGCCATATTCAGAACGCAACGAATAATGATGCTGACACTGATACTCGACACTGGATCACGAGGACAGAGGGGGCACTTTCACGGGGCACTTTCGGTCAGTTTCTAAGGCGAGACCGCTTTCAAGACACTGCTCGGTATCTTCACTTCAACGACAGCGAACTGCAACAGACAAGTGGAGACAGAGCGTTCAAGATTCGCCCGGTAGTCCAAGCGCTGCAAAAAACCTTTTTCCGGGGTTATCGGCTCGGTGCCCGGATCTCCTTCGACGAAGGGATGGTGCCAATGCGTCACAGACGTAACCCCATGCGGCAGTATCTAGCTAATAGAGGACTTTCGGAAGCTTGTAGAGTTGTGTTTCAGTTTGAGATAGACACGGTTTTTGCATCTCAACTCTATAACATTTGGCTCGTCTCGGGACTATTTTGCGTTCATTTTCACTTTCGGCGACCGCTGCAGCCAAGCATTTGAACAGCGCCACGATGCCCAAGACAAGGAAGCCACCCGGTACTAACAGCGACACTGAAGGCGCGGAGACCACGCCAGCGCTCCAGCTGCAACAGGCAGTTGCACTTCAGGATCAAGACCAGCCTCACTTTCCACTCGTTGACCCCGATCGCCCCGCAGTGCGTCAGAGGTTTGCTGCGGTTGACGATATCGTCCTTTTAAAGACTGTCAACCTCTACCGCCACTGGACCGCACCTGCTGGTACATCCAACGGAATAATGAACGCGTTCAACCAAATTGCTGCTCATTGGCGACTTGATCCTGCGTTCGGTCCGAAGAAACAAGGCTCAGCACTGCGCGCGCAATTTAATACGCTGATGCGCCAGTTTAAAGCCGACCAATGCCAGTCAATGCGGAAGTCTGGGACCGTTGAAGAATATGAAGAGCGTGAAGTGCTGCTGCAAAAAATGGCAAAGTACGAGTACAAGATAAAGAGACTCGAATTTGAGCGCGAACAACAGCACCAAAAGCTGAAGCATGAACAAGATGAAGCTGCAAAGCATCGTGAGCACGAGCTGGCACTCGAAGAACGTCGGATGAAAGCAGACGAAGAAAGAGAGAAACGAATGCACGAATTTCTATTGAAAATGCTGAGTCAGAAGAAAGACTGATACTTAGGTCTGTCGCTCGGCTTGGTTGAGCTGAAGGTAGTAGTCGATAGGAGGAGGTCGTAAGCCGAAGTACATTGAGATTTGATTACCGAGAGGTTGCAAACACGTATCGTAATTCAAAAGTAAAACACCCACTACAAAGTTTCTGCCCACGGGAGCTTGGCGCACGCGTTGCTTCTTATCCCAGTTGAGGAACTCCCACAAGATTTTCAGTCTCCCAAATCCCCACTCAACCCATTCGCGCACACTACTCACGTTGCTGTTGAAGCGTGCACTTGATCCACCGGTAATCGTAGTTGGTGAGCACATATAGGCACCGCATCCATAAGCAGGATCCCCGTAAATGTGCTTACCCTCGAATGCATCATCTGGGTCCTCCGCCATGACATCCAAAATTCCACTGAGGCTTAACCCCCCCCCCGTCACTAAGGCTTGATATAAGCAGCATTTGAAAATTACCATATGGCGTCCATATGTTCCCACATGCTTGATATCAAGCATGTGAAAAGCCCATAAACCGGTCGATTGGTCCAATTTGGTACTCAATGCACAGGGCTTGGGGTGGCAACGGCAGAAAGAAAGTTCCATGTATCCACGCTGATCATGGCCAGTACATACCCTTCCCCCAGTGATGAGTGGTGGATGCTACTTCATTCAAGAACTTTCTGGGTCGAGTGAAGATGCCAGCGCGTCGTGTGACCCGGTGCGAGGCCGAAGCATTTCTTCGCCGTCTAGAGGGGAGGGAGGGCGCCGATCGAGAGCGGCTCGTGCGTGAGCATCGCGAATACATCGACGGCACAAGGGACCACGACGCAGACTTTGGTGACGAAGAGCAGAAAGAGGACGCAACGTCCGCGCCGCACACGCCCACCAAACGGCCAAGAATGACTGTGACGACTTCCAACAGTTCAGCGCCACGGCACCAAAAGAAACGGACGCTCTCTACGTTTTACGACATGCTGGCAAAGATGCCAGAGCTACGTGGGAAAATGCCTGTAGCAGCGCTCAACGCCGAGGAGCTGGCCGAGCAAGCTTCGATTGCTGAGTCGGAGTTGGATGACGACAGGGATGAGGACTACGACGAATCGGCTGAAGCGATGTCGAATGATGATGCCGAGTACCTGGAGGCAACGACGCCGCCGGCAACTTCACGCAGTAACCCCTCTCCGAATCGGCGGAAGACGAAGAAAGCAGTACCGAAGCAAGCGGCGAAAGCCACAGGGAAAGGGAAACGAAAGCGGGCAGCTCTGACAGAGCGGAGTGCTGTGAAGAGGCCGCGAACAGAAAGCCCCCATCTTGCTGGGATTGATTCTGCGAGCAGGTACGTTGTATTATACTGTAGGCGAGGTTTTATACGTGCTAACTATCTGTTTGTGTGGTTGTTCTTGTACAGTGAGGCTTCTTTAGACGCTGACTTCGGAACTGGTTCCGCCTTGACTTCTCCAGCAAGGACTCCACTGCAGCTTGCGCAACAGACAGCGGCTTGTTCGCCTACACCAACACCACATCGCACTTCCACCGCCAGGTACAGGGTTCATATCATGTATATCACGCATGCCGATACTCGAATTTCTAATGGCATGCTGTATATCCATCATGATGTCAAAGGTCGCTCGATATGGAATCATCGACGAGCACACATGCAGAACCCCCCACCACCTCGGCGCCGCACGACGTCGAAGCCACTGAAGATGAATACGCTCTTAATTCCGACTACGAAGATTCTGACCCTGGTTCGGCCGATTACGTACGAGGAGATGGGAGAGCTCTTGCCGCCGGGCGGTACGGCGGTAGATAGCGACAGTGAATATGATTCAGGGGACGAAAATGCTGAAACTGCCACCCCACCTGCTGGCGAATCCCTCGCGTCGAGTCGCGCGGCGTCACCTGAAGCTAGCTCAAGGTTCCAGACGTCTGCAAGTGACGTGTCACCGTCTGCAACTGCGCGCCGCGCAGCAATTGCTCAGAAAAAACAAGAGCGCGAGAGATGGAAAGCTTTTGTCGACAATTGACTTGAACTAGAAGGGCAAGACGTGACCAAGCTGGCAAACGACACTAAAGCGCTCAAGAAAATGCGGAAGGATGGTTGGGAAACAGGTATGTCTTGTATTTACTTGCGATATCATGCATCTTATCAACTGAAACATGCTTGATAATACTACATGTAGACCCGGACCATTTCCCAGTGCACGAAGAGTTTCCAGGGCTCTACGATGACGCTTTTGGCCCCACTACGGAAGTCTTAGGCTTTGCCGAGTCTCCGTTGGAATTGGTCCTATTCTTCTTGCCGCGCAAGTTCTGGCTGAAGGTAAAAAAAAGAGTCCAACCAGTACTACAAACAGAAGTTGCCGGGTCGGATGGAGGCAAAGTTTCGGGCGCAGACGGGAGATAATCAGCTCACATTGGAGCCGATTTTCGCGAACGAAAGCGGTTACACAAGAAGCTCGAGGCCCATGAGATTCTGCAGTGCATTGGTCTGCTGCTGGCGCGCATGCTGTGTCCACACACGAAGCACCTCTCTGACCATTGGGCTACGAGTTCGGTAGACGCGATACCTGTTGGATCCTTCGGCCGCTTCCTGAAGCGAGACCGATTCGACCGCATCATGCGATACCTGCATTTTTCAAACAACGCTGCTCCAGAAGCAGCAACCGACAAGGCGTGGAAGATCCGGCCGATCGTGGAGACACTGCAGCGGACATTCCGAAGCGGCTACCGGACCCCACCAATTCAATCTTTTGATGAGGCAATGGTTCCATCGCGGAGTCGCTTCAACCCCATGCGTCAATTCGTGAAGGACAAGCCCCATCGATGGGGTACCAAGTTGTTCATGACCTGTTGCGCTCAAACCGCTTACTGCCTACGGTGCGTTCACAGCCACGCGTCTGCCACTATGGCAGACGCGTGTTTTTTTTTGGATTGCTAAGTCCCACATGCTGTATATACTGCGAGTTTTACTACGGTCGTATGTTGTACTTACTTATATCTTGGATGTGCTTATGTCACATATGCTGTATATCAAACATGTACAGGTTGGAAGTCTATTGCGGTAAAAACGAACAACAAGCGTCCAGCGGTCCAACTCCTGCTGATGATAGCGCAGGGCCTACTGCAACGCTGCGGAACATGAATGCGGAGCTTCCTGCAAAGCAAGATGACGACTACTATGCGGTAGTTACTGACCGTTTCTACACGTCGATCTAGAGCGCCCTGCAGCTTCTTGAGCGCAACGTGTACTCGGTTGATACCATCCAGACCAACAAGAAGGGCTTTCCCCCGGTGCTCGTCCAAGAGAAGTCGAAACGTCCGAAGAACATCCCGCGCGGAACTACCAAGATCGTAGTCGCAAAGTCGGTCCCTCAGATGAGCGCAATGGTTTGGTTTGACAACACCATCGTGTACATGTTGGGCTGCGAAACGAGCACTTTGATGTCGACATGCGGTACGTGTTCATGCTATTGATATCATGCATAATTGTTACTAAGACAAACTGTATGTATGATATGTAGATCGGCGACTCCCCCGTACCCAAGGTCAATCGGAAACGATCCCGTGCCCGTCAGCAATGAAGGCGTACCACCGCTGGATGGGGGGGTCGACGTGCATGACCAACTGCGCGTCTACAACGCTACTCGCTGCAGATGTCACTGCGCTTCCGCAAGTACTACAAAAGCCTGGCGCTTGGTCTGATCGACATTGCTATCGTCAACAGTTTCATCGTGTATCGAGAGGCATGCAAGATGCGGGGAGAACCCCCGGCGGATCATGCTGACTTTACTACGCAGCTACATGCGCACCTTCTGGATATCGGCCCCACCGAATTTGCTGATATGGTAAGCAGTACTTTAGAGTCTTTTTCTTCTAGTTCTAACCGTTTATGTTTACCGACATGTGACGACGCCAGCTCTACGTCTGGCCGGCACAGGCTTGAGATGGACGACGAGTGGGTCGAAGTCAATATAATTCGCAAGCGGCGCCAACGACAGTGCAAGGTCTGCACCATTCGCAAGACGGTTCGCTTCAAACGTCAAATGACTCGGTTTTACTGTGCAAAGTGTAGCGAGGGCTCCAAGCGGCAAGTCCTTCATGCTTGATATATGTGTTGCTAACGCTGAACTAATGCATGATATTATGGAAGTGTGTACTTGTGTGACAAAGTGCGTCAAGGTCATTATCCCAACAACAACATGACCTGCTACGAGATTTGGCACCAACTTTGGCGTAACGGGACTGAACGCCCGCAACCGCGTTGCGGTCGTGGTATCCAAATGAGGGCCCCAGGAAAGAAGTCCACCGACGCAGATGGAGAAGCTGATGACGATCAAGACACTACGGGTGGCGCTAACAGCAATGCACCCGACGGCGCTACTGGTGGCACAGTCGAGGAGAATCGTGACAACGGCAGCAACGACGGCGCTGCTAATGAGGAGGAGGGCGGCGCTGGCAATCGAGAGGAGGACAGAGCTGGAAACAAGGAGAGCGATAACACTGGTCACGAGGAGGGCGACAACACCGGGCACGAGGAGGGCACTGACAAGGAGAACTCTTCTCGTTCGGGTGGGGCGGCCGATTGAAGTGGTGGCGGCGCTGGAGAGGCCGGAGTCGTCTGGTAGGCGTAGGGCAGAAGAGAGGTAAGACTGCGTAAGTAATCGATCCATAGCTTGAATTTCACGCGTTTTGCCTTCTAGTTCAAGACACAATTTCGCATTCGTAGTTGTTTTGCACGCGTCTAGCAGCAAAGAAACTCACTCCCAGTAAAAGGGCCATTTCCATATCCGCCATATCAAGCATGGGCTCTACGGATTTAATGAATGACGCTTAATAAGCAGCATGTGGTCCCATAAACTGGGCAGGTGAATCGACTTTGTTCCGAGATACGGTTGAGATACGGTTCCTGTACTTTTTTCATCAATACAAATTCCAAGTAAAGGCTATCTTTAACATGCTTGATATCAAGCATGTGAAAAATAGTCCGTGCATAGGTATCCGGGCCTCGTGACGGATGGGTTAATATAGTGGAATCGTGCTTCCGACCTTCACCGGGGCCGTAAAGACTTACTATAATCCCGTCAGGGGCTTGAACACTCTGCCAGTTGAAACAGTGCCGCCTAGGATGTTCATTATAAACAGACCTTTGGAGATTTTCATTTGCAATAGTTGGCTCTTTGCGAGTACTTGTGCGGGAAATGTATTGCTTGGTACCATCAATAAACCCCCAGCAAGTACGAAGCGGGGCTCCTGCAGCGTGTGTGGCATCGCAGTATTCGTCTATGTGCTCATTAATAAGGGCATCGTGGAAGTACAGTATCTCTCTGTGATTGTCATACATAATCTGCACTGTTGCCGAAAAACTCTGCTGTAGGCTGCTGTCGATCTACCAAACTCACTAGCAACAGTAAATAGTTTTGACGCTTCCGACAATCTCCTGCACACCATAGTAAGTGCTTCTACTGGAGGAACATTGTCGCCTTCAGTCGTGTTTACACCATCCACTGGTAGTTGCAGCTTGGACGCAAGTTGACGTAGCTCATCCACTGTAAAACCGTATCGAAGCCTTGCTACAGCATCATCAAGCATCTCGTCGAAGGCACGAGAGGTATCGACGGACGGGGCAGTGTCGCGAAGCCTGAAGCAGTGCATGCGCGAGAGAGTCTGCATAATGCGCGCGAAACGTGACTTGTTGCCGCGGGCGAGGAGCCATGCCTGGCTTAGAACTACCACTGCTTGATCTGCGGTTAGCTTGGGTCCGATGAACATGCTAACCGTGTACGCTGTGGTTCTGATAGTGAAATGGTTGTTGAGCTAAGTCGGGCATTTGCTCATACCTATCCACTGTTGAGATGAGTTTTGCCCCCTGATCCTCTCAGAACTGAACATGAATCTGAAACTCGTTCGATTTGGGGGCTCCGAAAGTCCTCTAATAAGCCCAACAAATGGGGCACCACGTTTTATATGACTTGTTGTGCTGAGACAGCATACTGCTCCAGGTGGGGGATTTGTTTTGGTCGGGATGATCCGGAATATGTTCGGGATGTTCCGCATTGGGATCGAAATTGTACTGACCACGTTGTATGTTGCTGTGTAGGATCGATATATACTGTGGCAGGGCCGACAAGGAAGAAACTGCAGTAGCTCAGAAAGTTGTCGTGATGAATCTTCGTCATGTACTACAAGGGCAACCTGCACAGCGATTGATATGCACCGACAACTACTATTCTTCTATTCCGTTACCACACAAGCTCTTAGGCATGGGGCTCATGCACGTGGGAACAATTCGCAGTGATCGCAAGGGGTGGTGCAAGGAGTTGGAGTTGAAGCAGAAGCGACGTCCGCAGAGTATGCCTCGAGGCACGTTTCGCATTGCGCAGTGGCGCCTCCATCCCGAGTCCATTGCACTGAACTGGGCGGACAATAAGCCGGTTCATTTCCTCGCGACGGGGTGTTCCATGCAGCTGGCGCACGTGAGTCGACGTGAACCGGGTGGGGCAGTGTCTACGGTGCCATGCCCTCGGTTGGTGAAGGGCTATCCATGGGCGGAGTTGATGTCCACGACCAACTCCGCCTACAGCGCTACTCAATTCAGCGCTCCATCCGGATGCGAAAGTATTACAAGACGCTGTTTATTGGTCTCGTCGACATTGCGATGGTGAACGCATTTATTGTTCACAAGCTAGCCATGCGAAAACTCCAGAAACCTGTTCCGACACACGCAGCCTTCATGCGTCGATTGCACACTGATCTTCTCGGGCAGACAAGTGAAGATTTTGCCGGTGGCAATGGCATGGAGGAGCTCGCCACTCGACCGCTTCTACGCCAGCCCCATACCCTCCAGAAGCTCGAAGAGAAGAACAAGAACCGCCAATGATTCTGCAAGGTGTGCTCGGCGTTTGCGGGACCTGGAGTGCGCAGTTTTGAGACTAGTTACTTCTGCTCGGCCTGCTCACGCGCCAAGAAAGACAGAGTGTCGCTGTGCAACAAGGCACGACGGCTTGACCACGGAAGCAGCCTCACCTGCGACCAGATCTGGCATCAAATGTGGCGAAATGGGACCTCGATTCCTCCTGAGTACCAAGACAAGATCCGATTTATCGAGAAGCGTAGGCAATAGTGTGTGAGACCGACAGTGAGTCGTAAAAGCGAAAATAACGAATGATGATTGTTTCCCCGCACCACGCACACCTCCACTGACTGCACATCATAACGGTTTTGCCGGGAGATCGTAATTGACAGATTTTTGGTCGTTTTCGCCACAGCGCATCTTCCCTTATGGCCCAATCACAAGTGTTCCTGGGAACACGTGTCACACGAAAGGGCTTAATACATGATATATAGTACTGATTTTCCGACATATGTTAATTAATATGATAGAAGTTACGGATTTACCGGAACAGTGGCCGTATTAGAAGGGATAAGTGGACAATCTCAAGATGTCCTTGATTTCAAGAAGGAAGACTGTTACGTCCTTCGCTTATGTATTCCATTATCGGTGTCCGTGCAGGGTGAGGCATTCATTGTCGACGGATGCCAGTTGGGACGGGCGGCAAGATCGTGGGCTACGTCCTGGCCTAGACGTGCGTCGCTGGGGCTGGTCTGGCACGGGGGACGCACTGTGCCAGGGAAGCCGACAATATCATTTATACCTATTTTGCAGGCAAGCAGCAATAAGTAGCGTTAAGCACTACCACAGTATAAGGAATAAATAAATCAAACGTGCTCAGCTAACAAAGTAGATTATCAGTCAAAGCAAATGCAATTCTAGATACACGCGTCGACGGTAGTCACGTCCCATTAACTCTCGTTTACCTTTAGAAGCATGGCCATTTCCAGGTCAGCGGTGTCATGCGATTCCTTTCGTAGCGCAATACCATCCTAGTAACGCTGAACAGCCGCTCCACGATGCTAGACGTCGGTGGAATGACGGCCAGCAGCTCGTATGCGCTCGGTGCGACTTCAACCTTGCGCCGCTTCAAAATGCGGTCGGCGAAGCCCATTTTGGTGGGCTCCGCCTCACCCGTAGGTCCTTCTGCCGCTCTCGCGCCCTCAAAACGGCTGCAGTGCCGCGCGCTCCGGACGAGAGAGGTGTTTCACTTGGCCTGCCAGCACCTTCACCACACCCGCCTCAAAATTCGGCGAATGAACAATATCAGCTCTTGGCGCTACAACAAAAGAGTTAGCAACACAAATGAGTAGCGTTTAGCTGTACATACGTACCGAGGTAGTTGACAAATGATGGATGGATCTCCAGAAGACCATCAAGCAGGTCTCGAGCGTCCAGCACGTTAAGCCCTTCCGACTGCAGCTTCTTCGACACGGACTCCACATCCGCCAGCTGAACCAGGAGCGCCTTTAGCCGCCGGTTTGCTGCCGGGGACGGCATCTTCTCGGCGAGCTCCTCGTCGTCCGCACTGATGAACTCACGCAGCTCGACGTAGTGCGCAAGCATCGTGTAGGTAGAGCTCCAGCGCGTCTCGTTCCGCAACTTCGGTCGAAGAGAAGTCTTGACCCTTAAAAAAACAATATATAAAACATTGAAAAATTAAAATATGTCGAGACTTAAAGTCAAATTTTGCGTACCTCAATTTTGCAGCTTGAGTGATTGTTCGCAGGCGCTTCATGAGTGACTGGACTTGCTCCAAGTCCTCCTCGTACGGGTCCAGAAAGCCGCGTACCGCCAAGTTGAGCCGATGGCTCGCGCAACCGACCAGCGGCACTCCTATCAGCCGTGCCAGCCGCTTGATCATCACACAGTTGTCACCAACTAGAAAAAAACCGTTAGCGAGATCCTTACCAAAAAAGGACAAAAACGCAGCTAGTGATGGCATTTGGCCTCAGCGTTGAGACGATCGCCCGGACCGTTGATAACCGGAGCAAGCGACAGCAGGGGGCAGTGGCGGACGCCATTGAGCTCAAAGCAGGCATACGCCGCCATGTAGTGCTCGGTGCCGTGCGTCTAGTCGTCCAGATTCATGCCAAACGTGCCCGGGAGAATGGCACCGATATTCTTCGCTTGTTGGGGGGAAGCTGTGGAAGCAGAAGACTGGAGCGTGACCACTTGCGACTCCAACCTGCCAATCTGGTCTTGCAGGGCCTTGATGGCCTCTGCGTGGATCCGCCGCTGCAACGCGACGCGGTCGCGCATGTCCTGGAGTTCTCGCGAGTTGTCCAGGCGCTCCGCATGAGCGTTCTGACACTCGGCCAAGCTGATGCGCGTCGCCTCCAGCGTGTTGCGCAGCACATCGTACCGTTGCTGGTAAAACTGGACGAAGGGCGACGCTGCAGCCGCTGCTCCCTGCATCTCGGTCTCCAACGCTTAAACACGGCTGCGGGAAGCTAGATAAGCTTGCTGCAAGGCCGCGTGGTCCGCGTGCAGCGCGTCGTAGTAAGCTTCCGTTCGCTCGAGAGTGGCGGAGATGATCTCCAGGGCTGAACGCAGACTCGACGTGTTCGCGCCTGACGGGACCAAGTCCACCACCGGGGGAACGAAGAGGAAGTTCCATCCGAGCCGGAGGAAGGCGCCGAGACGGCCGCGTTACTGGGGGAGTTGGCCGTGTTACTGGTGGACCTTGGTGGAGGAGAGCCAGAGAAGGACATGGAGCCGGGACGAGGAGACGAGGCGAGGTTTGGACGGAGGAAGGAGTCTGTTGGCTCAGGCTCGCGAGTACCGAAGTGTGCATTCGGCGATGGCTGTTATGCAGCCTTCCCGAATGCAGGGGACGGTTGTGGCGTAGCTGGATGGCAATTGTGTGATCAGAGTGATGGAAGCTGACGCAATCAAGTGATGTGGGGGGATCGACGATGGGTGCAAGAGCCGGTTCGCAGAACATTCCCTGGTAAGGCCAAGTTTGTGGGTTGAGGAAATTTTCCGGGTATGGGAGGTACCGGGAAGATGGTACAAGTGGCGATCGGGGAGGTACCAAAGAAGTGGTACAAATTGACACGGGTACATGGCAATCAGACCGACATGGTTATATTTAGGTTCGAGGATGGTACCAAGAAAATGGTACTATTGCCGATCAGATCGGCACGGGTATCGGGCGATCCGATCAACCGGCGATCTAGATCCAGATCGATACGGTGCAATGCTTTCGTCAACCCCGAGTAATTCAGTGTCAAGTGTTGGTACCGTCATATCGGCACACCGGGTACCACGAAAGTGGTACATCCAAGATCTCAAGAGCCAGCGCAGCGGGCAATGTCGGGGCCAGTGCGGCGGGATAAATCAGGGATGCGCAAGAGGGATAGGCAGAAAGTATTGGGTGGTTATGGTTAGACTTCTACTTTTGTCTTTTAGTAAGACAATCAATTGGGTTTTCCTTGGACATCTCAGCGGCTTCCTATTTCCGGGCGGGAACGTAATTGGCCCCCGACGACCCAAGGACCGCGAAGACGCCCAAGGACCACCACTCCCGACCCCTGGATTGCTTGGCCAGGGACCGCGATCAACCAAGAAGTCCAAGAAGACCCCGTCAAGAGGAGGCGGTAAGCGACACGGAAAGGCAAGGAACAAACACACCCAAGGACACCCCCCAGCGGACGACTCTATTCAAGACTCGACCGCGACCTACCGACAGCCGACTGAAGAATTCCCGGGCGGCTGCCCCCCAATCCCAATTGCCGTCCACACGGCCCCGACCAGATCAAAACAACATCTTCCCGCAGATCACCGGAAGAGTGCAGCCCGCGCCCACCGACGGGTACACAAGGTGAGAATACCCTCAGCGCCCCCACTGACGATCGGAGTACCCCCTCCGTAGTCGGCAGTCTGGGCCACCTGTGTGCGAGCTCGGATCGCGTCAGCAATTTCGCTGATCCCGCTCCGCCACACACCTTTGCTACGCTACCAAGTCTCGCTTCTGCGTGAGTTCGGTACCGAGCTCAACTGGCGAGGTCTCCATCGACTCTGCTTCATTCATCTCCACCAGCGCACTAGTCGTCGTGGCGCCTTCCTCAGTTCGTCGAGCACGGTCATCCGCCTGAGCTCCTTTCTCAGTTCTTCGTGCGCGGTCGTCAGCCCGGGTGCCTTCCTCAGAAGTCGCCACTTCCTCGGGGCACTCGGTGATCGTTGTCATGCTTGGCGCGGCGGCCTCGTTCATCGTTCTCATGGTCTGTAGCTCCTCGTCACCGCCTGGTCCACCATCGCCACTCTCATCCGGCTTGTACGCGTAGCGCAGGGCTGCCATGGATTAACTTTTCCACAATCTTACAATTCTAACCAGCATTTTTTACGTCCTAAAAAATAAATTAATGTTTTTTTTTTAATTTTTTTGCATAAACTAATAAAATAAATGTGGAGATAATCGGATTCGAACCGATAAACTAAAAAAAATAAAGTATTTACTTCTTGGTTAAAATACCAGAAAATTCTGAATTAATTTTTTTTGAAATCCTGTTTTTTATATAAATCTTTTTCAGTAATATTTGTAAAGATAAAATATTTTAACATATTTCGATAGCCAAAAATTAAATTATTATAAAATATGAATAAAAATAAAAAAAATTGCCGCACCGTGCTGACATACCGTTCGGCTCGTCCACTGTCCCGTACAGCCAGTTCGTCATTCAGACCGCCGCACGACGGCGGTGCTGCTATCCACCGTCGGAACGAGGACTCTGTCCTTCTTTTTGTCCTTGCCGCCGCCCATCGTCGTCGGCGCCGCCGTCACATCCGTCTTGCAAACAGCATCGATCTTCACTACCGTCGTCGATCGTTGCTGGGGAATCTTGCCTATCGCCGAGCGCCGTAACCCCCCCTACGCCGCTCGATCCTCGTTTCCCTGCTGTTTCAATTCTTGGCTACGCTGCAGAAGATACTTATTTTTACGTGCTTGTGCTTCGTCATCAGTGCATTCACGGACTATATGCCCCGTTTCATTGCACGCATAGTACTTCAGTTCACCAAATCGTCGCGAGGTTGACCCCGCCCCTGTATGACCATCATGTAACGTGTTTAGCCCCACACGCTTGGGGTTCGGTCGTGTTCGTGCTGACGCAGCCCGATGTCCGTCTGGCCGACGATGCCAAAGCGTATGGCACCGCGCCGGTGCGTGCCCGACTGGCAGCGACACCTATTTTATTTAGTACAAAGGAAACTAGGGATCCCGCAAAGGACTAATTACACTACACGCCTGTATCAACGTGCACGTTTCGAGTCTGTTCGGGTCGCCCTCCTGGCCACTCGGGCGTACGCCCGCGCTCGCCTGTCCTACTCGTCGCAGCTGGCGGAAGACTAGGGGGCCACGTGCTCTCTGTCCGTCACCTCGTCGTTATCCACTCAGTAAACGTGTCGAGTGGACCGTACAGCTCACAGTCGTCTACCGTAGCTCGTCACTTAGCGTACCCCTCGCTCCGTCAATCGTTCGTTCGTTCGTTCGCCTTTGGACGCACCAAATGCGCGTTCCGCCTCTGCTCAGCCTGCTCGCTGGCTGGTCGAATCAGGGTCCTGCTCGGCTTGCTCGTTAGCCGTCAAATCCAGAAGTGAGGCGCCCAGTTGTGAAAGGTCTGCTCCCGGGCTCACGACACCTGGGCGTGCGGGCCGGCCGTGCATCCGATCGTGGCGACCGACAGGTCCATTGGGTTCAGGTGCCACGCTACCACCTACTTCAATGCCTCCCGTTGACCTTTCTGCCGCATCCACTAGCGCGTCCAACTTCAGGGCGCCGGGCTCCTTACAATGGTGTAGGTGAGTCGGAAGTTAGTATTCGAGGGCGTAGCTTCTGTTGCAACGACTTCGAGTGGAGTTGCACGTGCCTATTCTACTGTAGTCACCATTTACCATGCCAGCATTTGATGTACATTACTGAGCATGTACATCATTTCGATTACCTTCCTGAATCATCTGTCACTCGTCGCTGGGATATGCTAATAGCGTCCGATCTAGAAGATGAATTTCAGAGTGGAGTGAACACATTGCAGATTGTGCAAGCTTCAATGAAAGAGGCTGCGAAAACTTGGACGCATGACGGTCTGACGCAGCACCACGTAAGCAAGTGTCAGATCGAAGCAACGCAAGCGGCAACACAAGCTGCAACGCAAGCGGCAACAGAAGCGGCAACACAACTCGGTGAAACAACAACAACAAAAAACGCACCACAACAACGCCGAGTCATCTGCGTCAAGATGCGGCGTCGAGAACGTGCCAATATAGTTGTATTTTCGTCAGATGAAAAGTATTGCTATACCAAAGCCGTATTTGAACCTGTTATGGAACAGCTATCAGGGCTGGCAACACCAGCTTTTCTCACGGCGTTAAATTAATGGAAAGAAATTGTCAGCAAGCGCTTACACACAGAAGCATCTGAAAATTCTACAGATGCTACTACCGGGTATAATGAAGACAATGAGACTGATTCAGTTACTTCAGATGACAAATTGGACGTTTCACCCGCCGATCTTATCGATAGCATGAACTCCATCCGTGATATTTAACAAGCTGAACAGCTACCAATCACATCTACAGTAGGATCTTCGTCTGAAACCACAGATACAATCCAGAAAACACAGTGCGAGGAGACACGGGTATACTTAGCGATATCTTGGAATTCTCGTAGTTCAAATACCGACCTAGCAAACCCCCTGGCAATGACAAAAAGCTCGGCCCTGAACGCACAAACGAAGACGCCAGAAAAGGAGGAACACTATCCGACAAATGCTGTAGCGGGTGAGACAGTAAAAAAAAACTGATGCGTCAGTAGCTACTTACAAAGGTGGAACACTGGAGGCTCTTCGGACCCCAAAACCTAAACCGCGGCACCACACCCGAACTAAACTAAAGCAAACTCGATTATAGAAGACAGCTAAACCCCAAAGGCCAGCTATCGTAACGCTTCCGAATAAAAACTTGCCGTCCCTATCTCGTGTATTAGAATGCGCTTCCAATACCATTGACCGTCATCACGTCAGCGAAATCCTCACTAACTATCCAAATATCATGAACGACGAAATCATGAAGGCGCGTGTTGCCCACAGCAGTACGGAATACGTTTGCTCTGCAGAATATGATTACAACTTTGCGATTCCTAAGTGTCTTGTCGTCAAGTTAGACGCCGTTGTCAAGGCAGAGAAGAACAAACACCCAAAGTCTAGGTATTTCAATTCCACATCGAGTCTTGACCCTCCTGATGGCACAGCCGAAGAATTCATCGCGTATCTCCTAGTTGGTACTCCTTGGTTCACGAGGCTCGTGCGCATACCATGCTTCTTGCTCCGTTGCATAGCGAGTGTTGCATTAAATGTTGCTCCTACTAGCCTTTGTGTTGATTAATATGTTGCTTGCTTTGATGATATCCCGTGCTTCTCGAGTGGTATCCGTTAGTGGCGAGGTGTACCGAATGGGAAACTTTTACGACATCGTCAAAAAGATAAATGCTTGGAAAGCAGACATGAAATGGCTAATGACAAGCAAATGGAACGGGAAAACCGCTAATCCTGAGCTGTTTGATGTGGAGACGGACTCAGGCGATCTATCAATGGGAACTACAGGTGAAAAGCATCAAGCATTGGCAAATGAAGTTACGGAGCAGCTTGACAGTATATGTTTAAGCTCGAAATTCTGTTTGGCTTCTGGCGAAGGCACAGTAACCTTTGAGTAAATGGTTGGAATGCTCGCCCGCGACGCGATACTCTCAGATACTATCATTGACTTCAGTATTAGGTGTATCTGCAACACGCTTGAGGATTGCTTCGCCTTAGATTCGTTTGCTGTGACCCTACGCTGACCCGATCCACCAGCAACCAGAATCTCTAGCATTCATTATGTTGTTTTACCAGTGCATATGAGCAATATACACTGGGGTGTCATCATTGTTGATACAAGAGGGAAACCCCTACGTCCACACCCCATTATTACGAACCACTCTGCATTTCAAGTTATTCTGCAACACTCGAGACCACGTTTGAGAAAACAGTACGGCCATTTTTAAGAGATTGGCACAGCACAACAGCGTCATGCATGGAATATCCTGTCGAAGGGGAGGGAGTGTGGCTCAAGGCACCTAAGCAACCAGTTGGGACGTCGTGTGGCATCATGATTATAGCTCAGGTAGAATCCGTGCTGAAGGACAGTTTTCGGTTCTCCAAGACAACTGTTACAGCCGATGATATCGCGGTTATGCGACTACGCATCATGTGGATGACAGTTATCCAACCAGAGGTGAGTAGTGTAGCAAATAAACTTGCTGCAGCAGTAGAAGCAACAGACCTGGGGCTAATGGCAATTCTACAAATTTAAATAAATGATTTCGAAAGCTTAGAAAGCCTTTATATTATCGAGAAGACTCTTCGGATTATGAAATTACAATCGCTTTACCTAGCTATGTTCTAATAGGACCTCACAACATTGTTGCAACACCACCGCGTACGATTTCATGTAGCCTGGTTCTCCCACCGGTATCCCGAGGCTAGCGGCGGGTCGGGCAGTCTCCTATTTCTCGTTGGTGAGCACCGTGGCTAACTCATCGTGCTCGTTGAGGAGCTTGACGGAATACTTCGCGATGTTTTCCAGCTTTGCCTCCATGACCTCAATTGCCTCCAGCCTTGACCTCAGTAGCTCTCGGCACACCTTTGCCTTACGGTCATTAGCTAGGTGTACGGGACCTCTGCTCCGGTGGGGGAGTGGAGAAGCCAGCAGGCTGTCGATGCTAGCATCGTCCGGGTCCATTCTCGTCTTGCGCTGCCAGCCGCTTCAGATCGCTTGTGCTAATGTGAATTTTGTATGTTGCCCTCGGTAACTTTCACAGTTTCCGTAATTAATCTTAACCCACCTCCGATAAATTACGGCAAGCCCAGGCTGTGTTGCTGTGACGAGTACGAGTTAGAGAACCCTGACTTGGGGCATCAGCACGAACCCACGGCGTAAACAGCGAAGGAATATCATGACAAATGACAGGATCAGAGTGACAGAAAACAGGAGAAGCCAGGAACAACGAGATGAGCATTGAGGGTGCTTGTACGCCAGAAAATCCGCTTGGCCAATGCAATGCCTGCAGCTTATCTTGACTTAGCTTTAGTATAGGAGAGTTTAACGAGTGAGGGTGCATGCAGTTGAAGTGCCGAGCAGGCACGACGGCTGAGGGCTATCATTCTTGAATCAACCCTCAAGTAAGTAAGCTGCTTCCTTACTACTCTGGCCGAGCAGTGTGTGTTGGCTCTCCACAGCCTCATTGAACGTGAGCTAGAGGCCACATACAATAAAAAACACTACAGTACAGCACAGCAAGCCAAGTACAGCGAGTGTAACGAGAACAACAAATACAGTAACAGCATATTCTACATCAACTCCGTTGTCACTGACCCGACTCCAGCTTCTTCGCTTAAGTGCTACCAAATCGCAGCATTAGGCTGAGCTCTTCCGTGTGAGCCATCCTAATACTGCGACAGTTGCTCCGTGTGGTGCTTCTTGTGTTGAAATTAGCTCACTGTGTTGCCATAAGACCCGTCGTGCTGTCGTACTTGTGTTGCAGTAACGAGCTCCGTTTAGGTGACAAACCTGCCAAAATGAGTAGAAAGTTCATCGTTTGAGCGCTACCTGTCGTTGATTAACACTGACATCCACGCTTCTTCCGCACCTTCTAGCGCACCAGAGACAGCAACATCAGCATCATGGCGAGGCATGGGAGGATCACAGGAGTTGAGAACTACAGCGCAGGCGACTTGGACGCACTACTGGAGTACATTGGTGAAGTTCTTCCGACCGGTGCCAGCGAGTGGGAGAACGTGCGGCGGCTCTACGAAGGCTACGCAGCTGACAACGGCCGCGCAGATCGCGAGCTCGTGTCACTCAAAAATCGAGCAGGTAAGACACGCGTCCCGTCCAAATGTGTTTTGACTCTACCTGGGCTCAAAGTACGACAGCAAGTACTGAAAGCAGCGAACGTCGAAGCCAGTTGTGGTGATGAATGCCCTGTCATTTCCACGTCCGTAGATCGCCTCCCATGCTGTTCCATATCGTGGCTCGGGATGCAGGTCGGCTCTCGTAAGATAGTGTTGCCCACGCTGACGCTCGTGCCTCTCTCTGTCCTTCAGCAGCAAGTGCAAGCATGAGAATGAGCACCGTGCTCTCGTAATCCTCGTCGTTCATCGTGATGTGGGCGGATCAGAGTGATTGTCAAAGCTGCGGGCGGGCACGCTCTTTCCTAAATCTGAACACACGGTCTAAATCTAAATTTTGGTGTCTTAAAATAGCTACGGGAATCGCTCCAGTGTCTTGCCGTTTAAATTTTTATCTGGAATACATGCCAATACATTTTTTTCCAATAACTAAGACTCTTAGTGTATGGATAGTGCAACCCGATCCTACACGAAATTCTGACAATAGTTGTCGCGCGGTCGGTGGCAGGCTTCATGGCTGTGAGCGTACGCATTGCCCGAGGACTCGCGGCCAGTGTTGTTTCGCTGCTCGGAGCGCTCATCACCTCGGCTGCTTTGGTACGAGTCCACAGCAACGGCGACCTTTCTCTTCTGCTTAGCCAACGCTGCTGCCGCATTGTTCTCCCTTACGATGGACCACGCCACAGAGGCGAAACTGAGAAGCACCAGTATCGCTGCAATGGCGATCGACAGCCCCATCGGTGGACCATATGAGCCGCTGGACATAAAGGTCCCAAGGGAGGAGCTGGTGGAACCAGATATTGCCGTGGTGCACCGAGGACCTCCCCAGGATGAAGCGTACGAGCACTGGCAGCGCGAGTTCACACACTTGCCCGTCTTCAGCAACGTCTTGCCTAATTTGCCACCAATCGTGCAATCATGGTTTGTCTTACAAAATGCCTTTCCGGCAACCTCTTTGTGACGATTGTCGTCATCCTGGTATTCGTCGATGTGACCCTCAATCCATTTCTTCGTTGGGTGGCTTTTGGGATCGCATCCAATCTGCATGTAATTGTCAACGTCAAGATCGTCGCCGAGATATTGGTACAAGCGAATGTAGTCGATTTTCAGGTACAGCGGGAACGCATCGCAGATCTTGGTGGCCGCTGGGTCGGAGCCATTACCACGGCATTCCTTACCCGGGTTAGGAGGGGTAGCACCCCACGAACTTGATAGGGCAACATTGAAGATGAGGTACATCGGCTCTTCCAGCATGATCTTTTGCGGATTTGTTTTGTTTGCATTCTGAGGCACATTCGAGATTGACGCAGACGGAACCTCAAACAGTGGGTTGCCCTCCAGCATCCACCGCACATATCCGTTATTGCCTGTGACCCACTCAAGCTGGTAGGTGACAAAATCGGTGTATGCTCCTAGGTGCACGGGCCAGTTGGCCGATATAGCGTCCATTTGGTAACCGAAGGGGCTCATAGCATTTGACTTGGGTGTTGAAGTAGCGTTCCGCGGTTGTGCACACTTGTAGAACGTATTGTCGGGATCACACATGTAGACACCAGTGTAGACGTTCCAAAGGGGGAAGCATGTGCCGTTCGTGTTAATGCCCCAGTGATCTCCCCCCTCGCCACCAATAAGACCTAAATCGCCGTCCACGTCATTCGAAGCGGGGCAGATATCCAGAGCACACGTGTTTTCGGTAATACCATTCTTTACAGATGCCGCGACTGTGCTGTACGACTGCATCGCCTTGGGATCTTGCTTGCAAAGGTTGTTGGCCGAATAGCGCAAGCCTTGGTACCAGGATTTGTGACCACGTTGTTTATATACGGCTGTCGGAACATCAATGTAGTTGGCGCCAGGAGACGAGCAAGTTCCCCCGTAGATGCACGAAGGTGGATCTCTCGAGTAGTCAAGTCCGATAATGCGATAGTCGTCGGGCATGCCCGGACCGATTTGCACCGATGACGAGATAAGAGAAGCTCCACCTTCAAGAACATCGATCTCGGGTGCACCACGGCCTTGGTTTGGGTTGAGGCCGTAGCCCGGGTTGTCGTTGCACGCGCTAATACGTTGGTTGCTCGGGTCGAACAGGTCGGGCTCGCACTTGTCATACGAGAAGGGCCACATGCGGTTGGTCGATGCCGAAAAAATGGCGCGTCCTAGATTGCCCATCATCCATATTCCTGGGTGAAATGGGAAATACAAATGTAAGTTGCTTGACGAAATGTGGGGAGTGCAAATGCAGAACGAGGTGTGGCGGGGTCATCGCGATCCTCTTTGAATATTAGACAAACGCTATGAAGTGTTCCTCACCTGGCCATGTCGGGTAGTATTTGCCCGTTTTCACCTTCGAGTTTTTCCCCAGCGCAAGGTCAGGGTTGCCCGAGTGGGGCGTGACTATCCCTGGTAACTGCACGCGTGTCTCGATCAAGCCGCCCTGGTAGCAGAATTTGTTCCACGACTGCACCATGGCCGCGCGGTAGAAGAAGTAGGCATCCACGTAACCCGGAGGGTGCGTGTACATGTTATACACATGGATCACGTTCAGCTCGTCGATAGCTTTGATGTAGAAGTAGCAGTCGTCGCCGTCGCATTTGGTCGAAGTCATGTTGTGCGAATAGAGCTCGAGGGCACCGTTCACACCGTCGGGCTTCTCGAGCGAGGTCCAGATGTGATCATCACCAGGGCGAAAGCTTCGGTTGGGCATGTTGAACTCGTCGCTCATGACGAGGTCCCATTTTCTGCCTCGCGAGCTGATATATGTTTGGCGGTCATCAGGCGTCGCAGGGTCCACCCAAATCTTAACGCCAGATTTGGTAGGATATGTTACATTCTTTGATGAAGAAGCCACTCCAGCCATTATCACAAGAAAACCCAAATACTGGTTAAACCACATTTTATAATTTGGGCTGGTCACTTCTTTAAAGATATAAATGCTTTGACCACGACAAGTCGTGCGTGCTTGGGGCGGCAATTTGCCGAGTGGCAATCCTGTATCAACATACAGTAGCCGTTTCACACCATTTTCCTCGGTCGTCCCCACGCCGATCGGCTACACCTCCATTTGATCCGCGACCAATGATCATCCATGCACTGTCGCATAGGTGTTCTTTCTCATGTGATGGCACTGCCATTTCAGCCGGGTTGTTGAGCTCCACTAGATCTGTAACCAATCGCCCCTTTCTTGATCTCACATGGAGTGGCAACCGATAGGATTACTCTGGTCTCTCGACTATGTACTGTACATGCAACGTAGTTTTTACACTGTGCATTCGCAGTGGACTACGCTGAGGAACGCCGAGGAGGACGTACTGTACGTACAGTGCGACCCCCCGTTTTCGCGGGGGGTGGACTGGTTAAGAGGTTAATAAGGTATAAGTTTATTGTTTGATGCACGGATGTCGGTTGTACAGTGCCGTTTTGGGCTGGCATGAGTGTCGGGGATGTCGTTGCACTTGAGCTTGTTCATGACGATGCCACGGAAGGTGAATTTTTCCACCGGGGTTGCAGTCTTGAATTTGGTAGCTGCCCAAGCGGCGAGGCGTTTGTGCAACCACGATGGTACCCTCCGAATGTGGGGAGTATCAGGTCTAACCGTTTATTAGAGGTGACTGGCCGCGAAAACGGGGATAGTGATCATTACTTGTTGATGCCAAGCGTTGGGTAAGAAAGCCGCTTCGCCACAACGCGAAGTTGAAGGCAAATCATCTGTCTCGCCACTTGTGGAGCACCTGGAACTTGTTTCTTGGCTCCGTATCCCAATCTTCAACAGTGCACATACTGTACCTGTTTGCTCGTGATTCAGCCGCCCGTAGAAAAGATATGAAAATAATTTTCAGAGTTGATTTACTACAACATGAAGTTCTCCAATTGCCAAAACGTAAGTTGGTTTGAGAATCTACCTAAAAGAAGATTGTGACGCTGAGGGTATCACTGATACCGTATCAGGCCCTCAGGGCTGCCCTCATTCAGGGGGGGCTGTATCCACAAGCCGAGAGCAAAGCCGTGATCCTAGAAAAGGTAACAAAGCCGTGTTCTAGCCGCCCTCACCGCACCGTTCAAAGTGTGTTTGTTGCATTCACTAAACACTCTTCAATTTAAGAGCTATAAAATTCTGTGGGCAGCCCTTGTAAACTAGATAATACTGTACCCCTTGCGTAAGGTTGATCAAATTGGAGTCAGCGAGTTAAAACCCCACGTGCTAAAGTGCATCTACAGTATGGGTGCGCCAAAGATAGAGTACTGTAGATGTACTGTACAATACGGTACAGTACAGGTCAATGTTTTCGATGAGCAAATCGTAATCCTCGTCAACAACATTGCAGTACAGTCATCCCCGCCAGATTTACCACAGTGGGACTAATAAACACTGCAAGGTTTGTAGTTTTGCACAGGGTTGACATAGATGCGCATGTATTGAGTTAGTACAAGTAATGCTTAGTCATAACATGCGTCGAATGACCATCGAGCTAACAATGCCCGACTGCCTTCAGCAATTCCTAATCGTTTCTGGCGTGTCTTCGTTCTAAGCCTGCGACGCCCATTCCAAAGCTGTGGTAATGGATATCTTCTGCTAAGGTTGTCTTGATATGTTTCTACCGACTGTCCTCTATTTTAATGCGTGTGAACCGACTTTTAGCACCGACAATTTCCCCTCATAAATACATCTAAGTCAGTACATCGTGTTGACGGCCGGAGCAAATTTTGAGCACCAATGTACAATCTCTGCGAGGTACATGGCTGATCGCAGGGGAAAATCTGGCGGGGACGACTGTACATGTACTGTACTGCCAGTTCATGTACTGTACTGGGTATGACTTGTGTCATTTGGCAACGGCTCTTTGGGTTAGGACTATGGCATGACGCGAAAACTTAGGTCTGAATAGCATTCTATGGCAGTGAACTGCCATGAAGACAATGACAATAGCTAGTGAGATTATGAGATGAATGAGTGTCTATACAGTAATAGGACAACACTTGCAAATAATTGCATAGGTGCAATCCAGTGCAGCGCATCTCTTAATTAATACAATGTATATGTAAGTATAATACCATATATACATGCAGCAATGCGTATCTATAGTGTACCAACTGTATCACACAGGAATAACCAATTAATCATTCCGTCCTGATTACGCTGGTAACGAGTGGCTGCTGGTGACAAGAATGACAAGAAGACCAGCGAATACTTCTCGGTGTATGAACAACTGTCAGTCCAACGGAGCATCAAAGATTTCGTGTCGTCGCCTAGGCCCACTCAGCAAAGTGCTCGTAGTGGTATACTTCCAATTTAACCGACTCGACAGCCGCGTACCATGCGGCTCCGACACTGCACAGCGTGGGCGGTAAGTCTAACTTGGGCGCTTATCGTGGATATTATCACTGCGAAAAACAGAATGACAAGTGGCACGACGTACCCAACCAAGTCAGGCATTAAGATTTGGGTGGACCCTGCGACGCCTGATGACCGCCAAACATATATCAGCTCGCGAGGCAGAAAATGGGACCTCGTCATGAGCGACGAGTTCAACATGCCCAACCGAAGCTTTCGCCCTGGTGATGATCACATCTGGACCTCACTCGAGAAGCCCGACGGTGTGAACGGTGCCCTCGAGCTCTATTCGCACAACATGACTTCGACCAAATGCGACGGCGACGACTGCTACTTCTACATCAAAGCTATCAACGAGCTGAACGTGATCCATGTGTATAACATGTACACGCACCCTCCGGGTTACGTGGATGCCTACTTCTTCTACCGCGCGGCCATGGTGCAGTCGTGGAACAAATTCTGCTACCAGGGCGGCATGGTTGAAGTGCGCGTACAGTTACCAGGGATAGTCACGCCCCACTCGGGCAACCCTGACCTTGCGCTGGGGAAAAACTCGAAGGTGAAAACGGGCAAATACTACCCGACATGGCCAGGTGAGGAACACTTCATAGCGTTTGTCTAATATTCAAAGAGGATCGCGATGACCCCGCCACACCTCGTTCTGCATTTGCACTCCCCACATTTCGTCAAGCAACTTACATTTGTATTTC
>BSXT01000008.1:0-23308 GCA_030267785.1 Phytophthora fragariaefolia
CTTGGCATCGCGAGCCACGAGGCAGGGTACGGCGGCGGAAAATGCACACCGGGCGTAGGAGGGGGATCGCTACGTCCGGAAGAGCAACGAATTCCCCATCCGGCGGTGCCAAGTGGCGTAAGAATATTGGTGGCGACGGGCGGACGGCGAACACAACAAAGAGCTCCTCCGCGAAGACGGGCGCCAGACGTTGGTGTGCAAGAGTTCGGCGAGGACGAAAATGATGACGGGCGGACGGAAGACCCGACGATCAGCCGGTACCCGGAGTTGGTGAGCGAGCCGCATGACGCGGACGCGCTGTGTAAGCTATACTTCGGCGGGCGTCTGGAGGTAAAGACGGAGACGAACGGGTAGTGCAGTCGGGCGACAGCACGGCGGCACGTGACGGGGACGCGGTGGCCGCAGAAGTGGCGGCGAGGGTCCAATTGGACGAAGAACTGGCAGGACGAGACGAGGAGCGGGCACAGCGCTACGTGGCGACGGTGTGCCCTGCCATGGCGGTGCTGCGCTACGTGCGGTCGGAAGCGACGAGCGAGGACGAAAGGAAGACTGAGGAAGGCGACAGCCTACCAATCGACAACGACGACCGGACGGCTTAGGAAAGGGGGCAGCCTACCGACGGACAATGACGGGCCGACAGATGAGGAAGGCGACACCCCAGTGGACAGTGGTGGGCAGATGAGGGAGCGCCTCGCGGAAAAGGTTGGCCAGAACGACCGTGGATCGGTTAACTGCGGGTGGTATCGCCAAAGTGCGCATGGAAACGATGAAGGAAAAGCGAGCGGCGAAGGCAGCGCAGCGGCAGCAAGCGACGGAGATGAACGATCAGGATGTGGCCGTAGCCGTACCGGCGCTGGACGGCGAACGGTGGGCACGACGAGAGCATCATCGTGACGACGCTCGACCGGGCTCGCTCACCAACGACAACTGCAAGAGGGCGCACGGTTGACCGAGGACGAAGAAGCCGCTCAGGTGCGACTGGTCCAGCAGCAGGCGACGACGGACGGCGCGTACAGCGTGCTGGCAGAGGATGGACTGCCGACAGCCACCAATGACGTTGAAGGCGAACGGCTGCCTATGAAGCTGGGCAGTAGTGCTAGATACTCGGTGGCTGGCACCGGATGGATGCTGAGAGGTGAACGATCAAGACGGCCGGCCCCTGCGGACGTTATTGAAGGCATTGGTGGCTTCATGCTAGATGTGATCGGCGTGTGGACGTTTTACATGAGGAACGTGGCGAAGAGAGTATCTTCGGGCCCATGGTGTCGTGCGAATCAGTGACGACGGTGACGTCTTGACAGAAGGGCAAGGCTTCGATGCCCATGATCAACGTTATACTGGGCTTACTTAGCCCACTACTTTAGCTTACACGTCTGCGCAACACGTAGGAGGAAGCGTAGGTGTAGTTAATTAAGATTAAGTATACTCGGCTCTGCGAGTATATATTAAATCTAAATAAAGACAATTAATAACCTTTTTGGTTGAAAATGAGAGTTGAATTGAATGTTAACTTTGGCCTTGCCTCCTAAAACTGATATCTCTAAAGAGAGGATCTGCTAACGAGTGGCTGGCAGAATCTCGGTTCTAATGCATGTTCCTTATTGGCAGATACCTATTGCTTTCTGCCAATAGTATTGTGTCCTACTATGAATGGTGGCCACAGCCCACCCGAATGTATCCATTAGTGCGTGTTGCACTAATGTGGAGGCTGATCGAATGTGTAGCCCCGCTACGCCATCCCCCCTGTTAGGACCTGATGTGCCGGTCTCGACCCATCAATCCAAAGACTTCTCTGGAAGAGATACTCGTGCTCATTCGGAATGAGCACGCCAACGACGCAGGCCGCCGGCACGCCTTCTGCATCTGCAGCAGCGAACACTGTCGTCGCTTCCTCAGCGGCGGCAAAAAGCTCTTCAGCTTCGTCACCCGTCGTCGCTTCAACTGTGACGACCTCAAGCTCCCCCAAGCGAACGATATCGCTTGAGGAGTACCAGAAGGCGCGCAGCAACACGGTGTTTGCCCGCGATATGCTTCAAGCTCTCTTCGGTGCCGACAGTGATACCGACATGGAAGATGGCGAACAAGACCAGGATACCTCGTCTTCAAGACGTAATGGTCCAAGTGTGGGATCGCGACGTCCCGCGCAGTTGCAGCGATAGACCGCTCGCTGATGCTGGACCGTTGTCCAGCCCGCGAAGTGGAGGTGACTCCACTTCGTCCAATACTGTTGTGTCGCGCACTGGTCCAGTGCGCGACCCATGGATGCCGACTCCAAGCGAGATCCAATCTCGCATCGGCAGTACCGCTTCGCCGAGTCAGTATTCACTGTACTCGCGGTGGTGGCATCACAGACGATGATGTCACCAAGGAACTCGACTTTGATCCGGCGACGGATCAACGACGGGATTACTACATCGGACTATTTCATGAGCTCCGATGGTATGGGAACAAAAGAAAACTTCCCGTAGAAGCAGAGTGCCCGAATGGCAGGTAGTCTGTCAAAGCTGGGGTGCCTTAGTTGAAAACTTCAACAAAGACCCCGCTGGCTACCGTGAGCGTGTTCGCTTAGCTCGCGAACGCTATGAGCGCTTCTCTAAGCGCCCCAAGATTGATCGACTCCACTGGGGTGCAGTCGAAGCGGGTAATCCGTGCGCGGTGCCGATGGGCATCGCGTGCGAGCACTGCCACGTCAGGGCAGTGCCCGTGTCCGAACGGGACATTAACGGGTACACGGGTGTGTGTGTGCCCGAGGAACTGAAAACTCTGCGCACAAACTTGATCGCGCAGATGTCTTTGAGTGCTGCTGGTGGGTGCAGCCATCTGCCTAGTGCTGTAGGCGACTACAGCTCTCGCTCACGCTTGACGTCCTTCGGCGGTTTTGGTGGTGCGGGCTTCGTACGCCATCACCATTTCCGGAACATCCCGCATCAGGACGTTTCCCGGCTCCCATGTATCGTGGTTCGGGGGATATCCTTGCCAACGAATACGAAAATGATCTGGCCCTTGGGTCAGGATCCGCCGATCAACAATTCGCTGGACGATCCAGCGAGTTGTCCCCTGTGCGTCTCGCAGTGGGGGTGGAGACGGCGGGAAGACGCCACGGGTCTGGTCCGCCAGACTTCGCCGATCGTCTGGAGGCTGTTGAACGCCTCCAGTCGGCTGCGTTTGCCGCGTTAACGCAGGATCTGGCCCTGTTGAAGGCCCAGATCGTGCAGGTCTCGCAGACCGCGTCGAACGTGCAGGTCGACCATGGGTCGAAGCTAGGTGTCTTGCGAACGCGCGTCGGCGCGCTCAAGCAGGCGTTGGCGCCAAGTCACCAAGACTAGGTGACTAGTGTTGTGCGTAAGGCTTCAGCCGCCCAACATAAAATGTTGGGTGGAGGCGCATGCTGGACGGCATGTCCAGCGTGTACAGGTTGCCGTGTTTCGCCAACACGGTGAAGGGGCCGATGAAGCGCGGAGCAAGCTTGCTTGCTCCGAAGTCAGAGACTGCGTGTTTAGCTAGGTTTTGTGTAGCTAACAAAACTAATGAACCAACTTTGAATTCATTAGAGTTTCCTCTGCCATTGTTGTCTGCGTCCAGCTTCTGTCGAACGACAGACGCTGCAATGGCGTCTTGCACAAACCGTGTGACGGCTTGTCGGCGCTGGACAAAATCCATTGCCTTTGAGCTGAACCCGTTGTTCAGTTCGACATCCTTGTTCACTACAGGCTCGGCCTGTGCGTGGTGTTCATTGGTATCGAGAGTGACTACGCCCGGCGAAGACACTGTGCTCTCGTCAGATTGACTACGCCCAGTCCGCGCGCGTGTCGACACAGCTGATATGTTGCTCGTAACAGCGTGTTTATTCTGTTGTGATAAAACCGGATACCCTCCCCCACTTAAGGAAGGAGCTACCGCACCGAGTACGCTCGGTACGCTTGGATGTCTCATGGCGTTCACGTAGAACGGTGTATGTCCCGTCGAGACATGTACCGAGTTGTTGATGGCGAACTCCGCCATCGGCACAGTCGCTCCAATGACGGAACGAGTGAGCGTAGCTCTTCAGTGCGTCAACCAGGGCTCAGTTTGTCCGTCGGTATGCAGATGACCCGCAGTCGACATGGACAGCTGCGTACGAAGAAGTGTAAACACTTCCTGCCAGAAACGCGCTGGGAAGCGCGGATCACGATCAGATACAATATCGATCGACATACCATGGTGTCTACACACCATGTCAGCAAACATACGCGCCGTCTGCTTGACTGTCACTTCTGCTGGAACTGCAGCAAGATGCACCATCTTGCTGAAGCGGTCAACAAAGACCACAACACCAGTCCTCCGCTTGACCAAAGACGAAGTCCATTGAAATGGACTGCCAACACTCCGACGGAGCCGGTAGTAACTGAAGTGACGCCAGCGAGAAGGACGCAGGCTTAACGCGATGGCAGACCTCGCAGGCGCGTAAGTACTTGCGTATCCACTTGTTTTGGTGACTCTAGCAGACGTTACGCGTGAGAAGCAAGTATGTCTTCTCACGACCCGGATGTCCCGACGTCGGGGCATCGTGATAATCATAGATGATCCTGAGCTTCAGCTGATGACCGTCCGGGACGACAAACCGATCTGCGTTGTCGTTGACTGCACTGTAAAGCAGCAGACCACTGTGTACACGATATCGGTGTACACGGGCACGGAGATGTTTTGCCAGCTTCTGACGAGACTTGTCAGAAGGTACAGCGAAGTACTCTAACAACTGCTTGCATCCGCATCGTTCGCGTATGCGGCCCTCACGTCGTCTAACAAAGACGACGAGGGAGTAGACGACCGTACGACGCCAATTGCATTGGCATCGGTCTTGTGTACCGCATAGGCAGGTCGACGCGACAGCGCGTCGGACACAACATTCAATCTTCCAGGTTTGTACTCAACCCGGAAGTTGTATTCCGCAAAGAATGAAAGCCATCGTGCCATTCTTTGCGCGATGTGCGGCGACTTGATCGCCGTACGCAATGATGCGTGGTCGGTGAAGACCACGAATGGTCTGCTCCCAGGTAAATATATCTAAACTTCACGAGTGCATACTTCATGGCAAGGAGCTCCTTGTCATGCACTGGGTAGTTGCGCTCAGCTGGCTTCAGCTGGCGTGATTGATAGTAGATCCCACGATCACGTCCCTCGTGATTGTGTTGCATTAGAGCGCATCCGATAGCGAAATCGGACGCGGCACACACGACGTGGAATGGGCGCTCTTGGTCTGCCACCACCAAGATCTGCACCTCAGTCAAGCCCTGCTTGACCTTATCAAAGGCCTGCTGACACTCAGCAGTCCAATCCCACGAAGCGTCCTTCTTAAGGAGCTGCGCCAACAGGCGAATCTTGCCCGCGTAGTTGCTCATGTACTTGCACAAGTACGTGGCGAGTCCAAGGATGTGACAGGAGTCACACGCACCGTAGCGATGAAGAAGCGTAGCGCGCTAACCTGGGCAGATGCCTGGCGTCACTGTAATTCTGTATGTAAAAGGCCTGGCCTTCGGTCGCTATTGGTACCCGGTTACCAATCGACTTACGCACTCCAAGGTTAGCTTTTAACTGAACTGTATTAATCACACTCCTCTTTAGGTGTCTATCTATATACTGAATCCTTGTTTATCTGAAATGACTAGCTTGATATACCCCTAACCTCTTCAGTATGGGTGAATCTTCGATCAGGAATATGACGACTCGGGGACGCTCCCTTCGGAATATTATATCCGGGGGTCCTGGTGTGTCACACACGGCTGGTGTGTCACACACGAAGGAGAACAATCACTCCCTGACTGTCAGATATCCTTCTTCCAAGAAAGGGGAGGGTCCGGCCAGCTTGGCCCCATTACACCCTCCCACGCCCAAACGGGAAGCACCGTCTCAGGGGGAAATCCAGCGGAAACGTGAGCTACATGCTCATTGACGAGTCTGCTCTCGAGCGGGCACGCGCAATTTGCCAAGCCCACCGGGCACGCCACGACCCCCCCCCGCCCACTACCGAAGTCGAACACCATGGGAAAGAAGGCCCAATAGGCCGTCGAAGCCACGGCGAAGGATGCCGCCCCACCCGCGGATAAAACCTTCGTCAAAGGAAACAACGCCCCAGCCGGTTGCCGAGGCCACGACGACGGATAGCGCCTCGCGAGTGAAGAAGGCTTCGCCGAAGAAGAAGCAGGAGCCTGCTACCGCGACGGCGCCAAGCGTCAAGCCTACACGACGGACCAGGTTCAGCAAGAGCAAGGAGGTGCTCCGGCCAGGCCCATACGAGGAGCCTGCCACCAGCGAGTCCGACACGGACACGCCAAACCCCGACCTGATCTCCGGTGATGAAGATCCCACTCCTGACCTCACGGCTCCGCGAGCACCAAGCCGAACGAAGGAGAACTCGCCTCTGCGAATACCACTGCGTCTGAGCCCGCTCCGGTGGAGGAAGCTCCGATCCCCATCCCGGAGGGAGCCATCGAACGCCCGCAAAGCGGATGACTTCCTGAACTCAAGCGACACCCATGACCCGAAGGGCTCCGCGAAAACTACACCGCCTGCCAAGGCTCCCCAGGAGCGATCGCCGACACCAGAGGATGGTCCTGACCCGGTATACTACGAGGAGTCAGAGCCGGATCAAGGCCGCGAGCAAGGAGAGGTCCCAACCCCAACTCGTCGCCGCAGCTCACTGAGCAACAACGCGTAGCCCATCCGGACAGTCCGATGACCCCGAAGACCTCCGACGCTGTCGCTCGCGTGAAGGCTCAAGCTCGGCGCCAGTCTCCTCGAGACACTGCGTCCACTGTCGCGCCGGATCAGCAGATCATCACGAATGCCCGTATCGACGAGGGGGTTCCACCGGAACAACTGCAGTCCGACAACTGAAGACATATCAGTGAGCGCACCCAACAAGAAGCTTCGCAGGCCGCCGGCACTAAGCGTGAGCGCGAGGCGTCAACCCCGCGGACCCGCGAACACCTGCTCGCATTACGATATTGGGCAATCAACGAATATCGCGAACCCCTTCAGTTGAGACGGCGCCCTGGTCCAGGGGTCTCGCAGTGCGATAAGTGCCCCGTCGTGCTCTGGGATGACTCTGGCCTGACCCGCAAGACTAACATACGGAGTTCGAAGATTGGCTCCGGTTCTTGGGCTACGCCTGTCCCGCGTTCCTGGCTTCGCCATATCTGATCGATTGGCTGGCACAGCGACGTCTACGCTTTCGCATGGCGAAGATGATCGCTGATGACCAATGGAAGTTCCGGTTCTTCGATCGGCACATGCCCACCTCGCATGTCATCCTCGAAGAGATAATCCAGAAGATACAGAAGTATTGGCAGTCGCAGCCGATACAACCTCGAAGTGTTCTCGGCCGCGTTGGCGCCGACCAGCTCCGTGAACCTGCTCAAAAGCGGTCCTGAGGTCGGTGCAGTCCTCTTCGAGGCAACTCCCTGGCTCCCATGAGCTATCGTTGTCCGTGCCACTTCACCAGATACTGGTCGTTCCCGATACGCCCGCGGCGCCTTAGTATCTTGTCGACATGGAAGTAGGGGACACCCCAAGTACCAAGAAGTGGAGGCGGAGCTCGGGGGAGAGGCCGTTCGAGACGCACCGCGTCGCTGGCCGGGAACGCGTGGTGACGACCTCTCTGCATCAAGTTACGAGAGTCGGGGTGGACTGCTGTCGGCCGTGGAAAGCTAGCGGTGACTTCTGGATGCGCAGCGGGCGGACTTGGTGACGCTACGTGTTTGTCTTCAGACAGTTGAGTCCCTCGCTGAGGCTGGTCGCGGTGTCCCTGAGGACTTACGTCGTCTGCGGCACCGCGTGCGGGGCTTGCCTGAGCAGGTGGACCACCTTGGTCGCGAATTGTATCGGGTGTGTTGCCGACTGTCGCAACGCGAGGGAGCCGTAGGGGAGGTGCGGCGCTCCTTGTCCGAGCACCTCGGTTGGATTCGGACGCTCTACCCACGGGTCGGGACCTTGGAGGACCGCGACGCGCGCCGCCAAGCGGATTTTGCTGCGCGCTCCGTGCCAGCCCCAGCTCCTGCGACGGAGAAACTGCTGGAAGTGGTGGCGAATGCCCTCTGTCAATACTCGACAGGTCAGAACCCGAGGGGTCGATCGCCGCAGACGGATGGTGAGGCTTAAGCAGCCCAACATAGAACGTCGGATGCATGGCCATAGCGAATGGCAAATCCAGCGTGAACGCATGGCCATAGCGAATGGCAAATCCAGCGTGAACGCATGGCCATGGACCCCAATAACCGCAAACAGGCCGTTAAGGGGGGGGGGCACAGCTTCATGCTGCCTACCGCGGACACCGCAGAAATAAGCAGGTTCTTGGCATTTAATAAGACATGGACTCCAACTTGAAACACATGAGTGTTTGTCCGCACATGGCGATCGCTGTTTTCTTTCTGTATGTCTTGAGCTGCCGCCATAGCATCCCGAACGCACTGTCGGACAGCCTGGTCAGTCTCAATGAACGAAAGCAGATTCCGTTTGACGGACGTTCTCAGGCCTTTGAGGCCCCTTGGGTCCTCGGCATTAACCTCTCCCCCACCCAGATGCAAAGTCGCCGGTAACGTCAGAGGTGTACGCGGGTTCCGCAGCCCGTTCACGTAAAACGGAGTGAAGCCCCTGGACGAATGCACTGCATTGTTAAGCGCAAACCCCACTTGCGGAAGTAGCGTGCTCCACTTGGTGGGTTCTGCGGCGCAGCCGCTCCGAAGAATGCCTTCCAGAACTCTGTTCACCCGCTCAGTCTGACCGTCGGTCTGGGGATTGTCCGCTGTGGACATGTCCAAGCTCGTGCCTAGAAGACGGAAGAGGTGTTGCCAAAAGTGGGACACAAGCCTCGGGTCTCGGTCACTCGCGAAGGCCTGGGGAAGGCCATGATGACGAAAGACATTGTCCGCAAAGAGCTGAGCCGCCTGAGTCGCAGTCACGCTCTACCGCACAGCGGCCAGCCGCACCATCTTGCTCAGACGGTATACAAAGACCAATATGCCAGTGTGGCCGCGCGCGTCAGCCGGAAGCTTAAAGATGAAGTCCATGCTCACGGAGCGCCAGCAATCCGCCGGATCCGGCAAGCTCATGAAAGGAGCGGACACCAAGGGCGCGGGATTGACACGCTGACCCGTCTCACATGTCTGGACGAACTTACGTACCCACTTGTACAAGTGGGGTCACCAGAAATTGCGGGCTACAGACGTATATGTCTTCTCCCGCCCCAGATGACGCTAAGCGGCGTGTCATGAGCCTCATAGGGGACACGATGACGCAGGTCCTCGTCGTTGGGACGACTATTTGAGGCTCGTCGCCTCCGTCTACTTGGTAGTAGAGCAAACCCTCCATCACCGAGTAGCGGTGCAGACGGGAGCGCTGTCGCGCCGTAAGCTCGACCGCCCGGTTTGGAACGCTCAGCGCCTCCACTAGACCTGCAAGGTCGTCATCGTCGGCATACGCCTCGCGAATAAGCACATAGAGCGGTGACTCGAGGTAGGCCAGATGCGCCAACTCGTAATCTGTCCGCCGGGAGAGCGCGTCCGCGAGGACATTCTGCTTTCCCGGGTTGTACTCCACCGTAAAGTTGAACTCGGCGAAGAAAGAAAGCCACCGCGCCATGCGCAGAGAGAGTTGAGGCGACGACGTCGCCGTCCTCAACGAGGCATGATCTGTGTAGATCGCAAAGGGTTTTTGAGCTAACAGGTGCACCCGAAACTTGACCAAGGCGCACTTCATCGCCAACAGTTCTTTGTCGTTGTCAGGGCAGTTATTTTCCGCCGCCTTCACTTGGCGAGACTGAAATGAGACTACCATCTTGCGGTCCTCGGCATCAACCTGTAACAGGGCACAACCAATGGCAAAATTGGATACCGCATAGGCCGGAAGAGCTGCGTCACGAGTCGATTAAATGTGGCGGGTGGGTTGGACAGCCCCTGGGGCATCACCAACCATTCCCACAACATCCCTCTGGGGTACTTATGGCCGTAAGCGCGATATCCGACTCGCGCATCAGGAGCTGATAATAGCCGTCGGCCATGTCGAGCGCACTAAAGACTGTACAGCCTGCCATGTTGTGCTGCAGTACATCCTTTCGAGGGATAGGCGTTGACGCCGAAATGGTTGCCGCGTTCAACATGTTGAAGGCATGCACCATGCGCCACTTCCCGTTGGGTTTGCGCACACAGAGCGCCGGGGACGAGTGTGGCGACTTTGACTTGCGCACCATGCCAGCGGCATATTTCGCCGCGAAGAAAGCGTCGATTACGTCGACCTGTTCCGTCGAAAGCGGTCACTGCCACGTGGTACAATAATTGGTGCCTGGCACTAAATCAATCTCATGCCGCACGCCCCAATCCGGGGGAAGGACAGAAGGGGGGCCATCGCTAACGACATCCGAAAACTCCTTCAGAAGGGGGTGATACGGATCCGAGGGGTCCTTCAAAATGGCAGCGCCATATCGCGTCTGCCTCTTAGAGGTTTGTTCGTCATCCAAAACCTCGGAGTCCATGACTGAAGAGGAGTTGAGTTCCTGTGCGCCACCTTCTGGGCGGAGTAGAACCACTTCTACCAAATCTCCCGCCTTGAGCGAGTCCAAAAACGCGACATAAGAAAGCTCCTCGAGCTCAAGTAGCTCCACTACTGTCGGCAAGAGGGCCAGAGCCTCACCCACCTTGGGTTCGCCCGTAAAGATGTCGAGCACTTGAGGAACCCTGTCCTCAGCCGCGGAATCCGCATCGCGGCTAGACGCCTCTGCCTTGGGCGTGCTTGTGACCTTATAACCCCGATGACCTTGCTAGTGGGAGCCCCTGCTCGACCACTCGTGGTTACGCGAGCACAAGCTCCAGCGTCTTCCGTCGCGCGAGCTGAACCAGCTACAACGCCTTGCATAGTGGGAGTTCCGACTCGACCACTCTTGTTTGCGCAAGCAACAACTCCAGCGCATTCCTCGACGTGGGCTGAATCAGCAACCACGCTTTTCGTAGGGGGAGCTTGGACGCTACCACCCCTTCCTGTGCGAGCTGCTGCAGCGTCCGCGCCTTGAGCCGTCACTGTCCCTTGGACAAATGCAACATGCAGCTCTTCGTGCATGTCATTGGACGGACCAGAAGGCCAGTTCGTGGATCGATCAGGTGGTACAAGGGACGGCCGACTTGGATGTGAAGATTGGAGCCCGCGACTAGCTACGGATTGGGTTGGTATTCCTGGATGTAGATCATCCCAGGCCTGGACGCCTGAATGGGCCCAACGACCAAGAAGGCAGGCAAAGCTCAAGTAGCGTCAAGTGCAGCAATGCTAGCCGCCTGCCCTGACGTAGTGATGATGTCGCACAAGTTGCTCGAGAAAACCCAAGTTTGAGCCGCCCGGGCATCCTGGTTGGACCTCCTCCGGCGGAAATGGTCAACCATTCTGCTTGATGGGTACATGTTTTCATGAATGGAGCGACAGCCCATACAAAGTCCAAGTGATTATCGCCCGACCAAGCCGACCGACACAGATATGTCAAGATCGCGCAAATCAGCTGAAACGCAAGGTATCCAGTCAGTATACCACGGTCTCTGCCAAACATCCGGATACAAAGAAGATGATGACGCCACCCAAGTAAAATGAAACCAAGTCAAACAGAGTGTAGGTAGACTGTCAGCCGGGATAGCCGCTGGCAGGTAAGATTTCAACAGAATCTATTTCCCCCCGAAGGCCGCAAGCAGGACAGTACTCTTTACAGACGTGCATACCTGGAGCCCCCTGCCACTACGCGCTCGACGGACAAGGAACGCTTCGGATCTACGGACGCCCGAGGTTGAGGTTCTCAGAAATTGTAAGTCCAGTTGGGCGTGTAAGTTGTAAGTCAAGTTGGGCGAGACGATCGGGCCGTGGAGGTAACCGAAGTGACTCGCTAACCCATTTCATATCCTAGTTGTGGCGAGGGTCCGAGCCACAAGGCTAGGACATCGCTGCATTTCATATTACCGACTACCTTCCTGGTTGCGAATCGTCCAGCCAGGGAGATGTGATTGAAATGCTATTAGTGTAGTAGGAAGTGTATTTCTGTTGGTTTTCTCCCAACGGGAGTGGTGCGTGAGAAAGACATCCAAGATTGACCAGTGTCTTGGGTGTGCTCAGTTGACTGCCACCGTCCATGGGTCTTAAATAATAAGTGACGGTTGTATATTTGTATATCTCATCGGGGTTGACTGCATATCTGTTTGATTTTCTTCTGTTTTCAGAGCTGTGTGCGCTTCAACCAAGTGGTTCGTAGGCGCTACACTCACGACCTACATTGCCAACTCCGCAAGGAAGCTTCACCACTCGGCGCAACTCCCTGGTTCGAAGGTAAACGACCCAATAGGGATTGAACACAAGGAACACACATCCTCTTGGTTAGAACAATCCATCCAAGAAGTTCTAAGTGATCCGCCTTCCTCAACGGGGAAGTCGACTTTCCATCTGGAGCTCGCACGCTATCCGCCCTGTGTGGCTCAGGGGTTCACCCACCTCGCTTCAGCTGGTGCGCGTGCCCGGATTCGAACCAGGGATTTCACCGAAGAAGCTTGTTTGTAGTTGGTTTGGTTACTAGTGAGTGTGTACCAACCTTTGTATAGCGATGACAGCTGGAAAGGGTTCACACAGCGAGAGAGGACGCGGAGGCGGACGCGGAGCGGCGTCCCGCCAGTCGTGAAGACTGCAAGGGCTGCCGCTAGACGAAGTTGCCGACCTGGATGCGATCCAGAAGGCAGACAGGAAGTCGAAGGCGGAAGAGCGCAAGGCGGTCTTGCAGGCGAAGGAGGCTGCGACCGAGGGACAATCTGCCCCGGAGTTGCCCATCCAAGAAGACGCGCACCACGCGGCATTGGATGGCCACACTCGCGAAGAGGTGGAGCCTGAGGGCGAGTCCGGTGTGGACGAGCCTATAAAGACGTGAGTGGGAGGCGTCGGTGAGGAAGTGTCCCAGGCGGAGGGTCGAGTTTCGGACTCCCGTCTGCCTAGCCATGACGACCAAGACGAGCTGGCTGCCCTCGAGGACAAGCCACTTTCGACGGTGCCGGAGAAGGTGCCCAGTCAAGACGACCAATCTCCTGCGAGCTTGGATGCGAGCCCTCGACGAGTGAGGCTGACCAGGATGGTCGCAGCGAAGAGCCGATGAGCTGTGAAGCCCCGTCCGAGCGCCGACAGAACCAGCCACCGTGGCCGGTGTCTCCCGTGATGGCCATCGAGGACGTCGCGGTATCGGAAAGTTTGCTCGGATCGGCGTCGTCCACAATGTCTGGCGTGAGTGGACCAGCTCCCGTGTCAACAACAGACCCTGTCCCCCATTCGGTTGGCACTTCGGGCAAGTCCCTCGGCACGACGTCTGGGTCGTACGCGTCCCGCAACAGCTCGGCATCTTCGCTGGAGAGGGTGACCACTGGCTTGGGAGCGCCGCTGCCGACGAGCGCGACGAGAAGGAAAACCGGTCACTTAACGTGACGAGCAATCGTCTGGGGGGGGCAAGATCTACGAGTACTGCGGGACAACGTGGACGCGCTCACGCAGTCGCTGCTCAACGATAACGGCAAGCGTTCACCGACTCTAATTAACAACACTGACGGTCCTGCAGGTGCTCCATCATACGCAGCAAGGAAACGCATCCGAATACAGCAGAGACTCGACGAGATGCAAACAGAGTTAGATGAGACGGAGAGCAAGCACAGCGAGGGCACCGGAGAGATGATTACGCTGCTTGGCTTCTTCCAGAAGGACAGTGAGTGCAGAGCCGAGAACGAAGAACGTAGACGCCCAGCGAACGAGAAGAGCGGGTGGAAGCTGACCGAAAGGAGAGAGCCGCGAGAGAGCTGATTCGACGCGAAGAGGCTAAGACTGCAGAGAGACGGCGCTTACAGGACTTCAGATCGCTCGTGGACTTCGAAAAGAGCTGCGCAGCCTGGATGCAGAGAGAGACGCTAAGCTTGAGCAAGAGAAAGAGTAGAACAGACGTAAGGCCGAAAAGAAGCTCGCCCTAGAGCGAAGTGAGGCGCGGCAACGGCATGAACAGATGATGCTTATGTTGCCTTCCCTTCAGAAGAAGTGAGAGACAGCGAGAACAATGAGCGAACGTAGTGTTACCGTTGCTTGGGTAAATCGATCTTCAGTCGTTGTTAACCCTTCCGTACATGAACGTAGTGCGGATCGCACTGATCTCCACAGTCAGCACACGATGGTTTGACAACCTGAAGAGATTGTCCGGACGAATCCTGCGTTGTTGAACATCGTATGGCAGCGGGAGTGCGAGCCGGTGGAATACCTTCTCCACCGAGCCCATTCCCCACTCGATGGATTGGCGAATGAACGTTATAGCCTTCGACTTGTGATGTGCTATGGCTCGCACAGACGGCACCAACCTGGCTAGATCACCCTCTTTCAACGGCGTCATAATGCGACCGCACATGTCGTCCCCGCAAGGGAATGCGCCGTCTGCTATGCCAAAGTAGCGAGAATCGGGATTAAGGTTATTGTCCAGTAGCTTCGCCCTAAAGTCGAGACTGGTATCAGCATCATTCCAGCTGGCTGGATAGTTGTGTTTGCTCAACACTATCAGGCCATCCGCACTGAAGCAAAGCGTTCCAGTTACGAACACTGAGTGCAGCCCACCCATTGTAATGGGCGTTTTGCAAGCCGCGATCTGAGGGTTCTTGTACCTGAGCCCAAGTCACAGAGAGAGCGCGGTAAGGTCGGTTAGTACACGTCCGCCACAACAGTGCTCTACCAGCCAAATACTTATAGAACACCTTCAAATTTTTCCCATCTATAAACCCCCAAGTAAAGGGAAGAAGCGGGAGCCGATCGGCGGTCAGGTGTGAGAGAGCACGCTGCCGAGCCAGCGAAGGCCACACAATTCGTGCTGGCGAAAACCCGACGAGGGTGCGGTTCATGGCGAGCTCAGCCTCACCCAGAACTCGACATAGTGTGGCGGGAGGAATCCCGAATTTTGAACACAAACCTTTTTGCCCCATCGAATCCACATAAATCGCCAACAGAAGCCCCAGCACCTGGTGATGGTACTGAAGCTTGCGGGGGCGCCCACCCCGAGGGTGATGCACAGGAATGTTGTAGAACAGTGAGAATCGTCCAAAAACCGATTGAAAGAGCCGCTGAGCAGACAGTCAGGCATGGTTATATAGTAAGACGTCCGATACGCATAGATAGCAGCTCAGCATCAGCTACACTACTCACCGACTGGGGCCTGTAAGGTTGATGAAGTTCTCATCCGTACCAAAGTACCATAGGAACATCCAAGGCGCCAGACCGGGCAGGGGCAGCGCTTGGACTGTCTGGTAATGGCGCATGCGGAGCATGCGCCATTACCATGCACTCCTCAAGCAGTCGGCGCCGGAGCCGCCGTAACGCAGCCGTCATTCAGCGAGTTATTCTCTCCCCCACAGATACGACAAGGAGCAAGCGCGGATCCATTCCGAGTTCACGCCGCCCCCCTTTCAGGTAGACGCCAGTGCTCGCGTTGCTGCAGTTTCCACCCCAATGCCAACTAGTTGCAGAAGTTGTTGACGTAGACGTAAGGCTGCGGGCTCGGTTGCAGGCAGAAGGTCGTTGAGATCTTCAAGCGACCCCTCATGTTCGTAGATATAGCGATAGTTTTCAGCTTTTTGTCCGATGCAAAACTGCCCAGTGCGGCAGACCATTCAAATTCATATACATGTGCGACCTGTTGGACATTTTAAACCGAATGGAGCAAACAGTTTCATCCAGGTTTTGGACGTCGGTTTTTGAAGGTCACGTTTGATGATGATCAAAACCCGACCATCGATGGATAAAAGGGTGCATTAAACGAAGGGGCACCAAATCTTTTTATGGAGGTCTGGGAAGTCGCCCATTAATAAAATCTGATATCAAGAACCCTTGTTTTTATTGGTGGGTGGGTGGGTAGTCAAAAAAACTCCATATTTCCATTAACCAAAAAACCCTGTTGCCAACCCTGATCCCTCCGCTATACATGCAGTGGAAATACTGGAAGTTGAGATGCCGCATCGGTCAATAGCCGAGTATTTCCTCGACTGCGCTGGCGACTAACCAAATAATGCTATCCATATTTGACCCAGAAAAGAAGACTGGAGCACCCGCGGTGCGTGAGCGGCATGCACTTTCCTGAGCCAATCTTTGTATTGTAGACTACTACGTAGTATAAACGTTCAGTATTTTTACGAACCGTGGACTGCCGCGGTGAGACTAGCCTTGATAAAGTCTCTCGTATGCACTGCTGCTGAGCACAGCATTGGGTGGTGGTGGACCTATCATCCGAAGTCGAAGGTGTTCAGGCAAAGTGGTATAGTGTCATAAACTTTATTGGCGATAAGAGAGTTTTAGAGGTTGTCTTGGCTGGTCTCTTTCGTTAGTTGGTGCGCCTGTGAGGGGCTCTCGTCCACGACCTTCTGGTGAACGTGAGCGTACCGCATCGCTGCCTTCTTCCTCTGCGCTGCACGGACGGTCGAGTCATAGATGGAAATTGTTGCGAGGAACACCACGATTGCGGTAACAGCAATCGAGGCCCACAGAGGCGGACCGTACGTTGTGCTTTCTGATGTTGAAACCCCAGCAATCGCTGTCGTACACCGCGGACCACCCCAGAATTTGTACAGGCATTGACAGCGTTTGTTCACGCATTTCCCTGTTTTCACGGGGGTTCTAGCAATACTTCCTCCGATAGTGCAATCGTCGTGGGACTTGCAAAACGCCATACCAGTCACTTCCTCCCACTTGTTGTCCTCGTCTTCGTACTCATCGATGTGACCCTCGATCCACTGCTTGGTTGGGTGTGTCTTGGGGTCACATCCGACGTACATGTAGTTATCAGCTTCAAGATCATCACCGAGGTCTTGATACAAGCGAATGTAGTCGATCTTGAGGTATAATGGGAACGAGTCGCAGATCTTGTTGACTGTTGCATCGGTTCCATTTCCGCGGCATTTGCTGCCGGGGTTAGGTGGTGTTGCACCCCATGAGCTCGATAGCGCCACGTTAGCGATGATGTACATAGGCTCCTCCAGCATAGTCTTCTGGGGGTTCGTCTTGTTTGAGTTCTGCGGGACATCGGAGATCGACGCAGACGGCACCTCAAACAGAGGGCTCCCACCCAGCATCCATCTCACGTAGCCACTCTTGCCGGTAACCCACTCGAGCTGGTACACAACATAATCCGTGTAGGCACCAAGGTGCACAGGCCAGTTGGCCGAGATAGCATCCATTTGGTAGTTAAACGGGTCCATTGCATTCGACTTGGGCGTAGTGCTTACGTTTCGCGGTTGTGCACACTTGTAGAACGTGTTGTCGGGGTCACACAGGTATGACCCAGTGTAGACGTTGAAGAGCGGGTAGCACGTACCATTGGAGTTGACACCCCAGTGATCCTTTCCAACATCGTCGATCAGACCCAAGTCAGCGTGGACATCATTGGATGCCGGACAAATACGTAAGGAGCACGTGTTGTTGGTGATTCCAGCTTTCAGAGAAGCCGTAATCGTATCGTAACTCTGCTTCTGAGTGGAATCCGATTTGCAGAAGTTGTTGGCTGCATAACGAAGACCTTGGTACCAAGACTTGTGACCGCGCTGCTTCTTGTAGTACGCGGTTGGTACATCGACATAGTTCGCACCAGGTGTCATACAGCTAGCGCTGTAGATACAGCCGGAGTAGTCCCCAGTAGAATAGTTCACACCTATAATGCGATAGTCGTCGGGCATGCCCGGACCGATTTGCACCGATGACGAGATAAGAGAAGCATCACCTTCAAGAACATCGATCTCGGGTGCACCACGGCCTTGGTTTGGGTTGAGGCCGTAGCCCGGGTTGTCGTTGCACGCGCTAATACGTTGGTTGCTCGGGTCGAACAGGTCGGGCTCGCACTTGTCATACGAGAAGGGCCACATGCGGTTGGTCGATGCCGAAAAAATGGCGCGTCCTAGATTGCCCATCATCCATATTCCTTGGTGAAACGGGAAGTACAAATGTAAGTTGCTTGACGAAATGTGGGGAGTGCAAATGCAGAACGAGGTGTGGCGGGGTCACCGCGATCCTCTTTGAATATCAGACAAACGCTATGAAGTGTTCCTCACCTGGCCATGTTGGGTAGTATTTGCCCGTTTTCACCTTCGAGTTTTTTCCCAGCGCCAGGTCGGGGTTTCCGGAGGCCTTCGTGACGGCCCCGGGGAGCTGAACGCGCACTTCAACCATGCCGCCCTGGTAGCAGAATTTGTTCCATGACTGCACCATTGCTGATCGGTAGAAGAAGTAGGCATCCACGTAGCCCGGAGGGTGCGTGTACATGTTGTAGACATTGATGACATTCACCTCGTCAATTGATTTTATGTAGAAGTAGCATGTTCCGTCATCATCACATTGGGTTGAAGTCATGTTGTGCGAATAGAGCTCAAGAGCGCCGTTGACTCCATCGGGCTTCTCGAGTGAGGTCCAGATGTGATCGTCACCAGGGCGGAAGCTTCGGTTGGGCATGTTGAACTCGTCGCTCATGACGAGGTCCCATTTCCTGCCTCGCGAGCTTGTGTACACCTGATGGTTTTTGGGTGTGTCGGGGTCGACCCAAATCTTGACGCCAGATTTGGTAGGATATGTTACATTCTTTGATGAAGAAGCCACTCCAGCCATTACCACAAGAAAACCCAAATACTGGCTAAGCCACATTTTATAATTTGGGCTGGTCACTTCTTTAAAGATTTAAATTCTTTGACCACGACAAGTCGTGCGTGCTTGGGGCGGCAATTTGCCAAGTGGCAATTCTGTATCAACATACAGTAGCCTTTTCACACCATTTTTCTCGGTCGTCCCCACGCCGATCGGCCACACCACCATTTGGTCCGCGACCAATGATCATCCATGCATTGTCGCAAAGGTGTTCTTTCTCATGTGATGGCACTGCCATTTCAGCCGGGTTGTTGAGCTCCACTAGATCTGTAACCAATCGCCCCTTTCTTGATCTCACATGGAGTGGCAGCCGATATGATTACTCTGGGCCGCGACTGCTGTCACATACAATTTCAAGAGAAAGTACGAGTATGTGACCAGTTGTGACTCGAGTTTGAGCCACATACTGTCACATACTGCGTAATTTAAGCAACGATTCCACTGTGTACTGCCACATAATGCGTAATTTAACCGGGTCTTCCAAAGTGCAACGTTACACAGCTTTGCTGCTGATACGGCTAACATGTCCTGTGCATGATCTAGCTCCGCTGCGGTCATGTTACACGAGAGTCATGGGCCCCGTCTCCATCTGCCATACGTGCGCCTCCTGCATCTTTATAGCGACAAAGCCGACAAACAACTGAGTGGCTCAACAGCACGATCATTTGCCGCAGGGGGCGCTCGACACTGTGGCGCCGCCGAAGTGGGCATCGCTCGATCACTGCCTCACCCGCGCGTTTGGACGAGCCCAGTTCGACTTCAACGCCCACGAGCAGCGGCAGCCGCGCGTTTGGACGAGCCCAGTTTGACTTCAACGCCCACGAGCAGCGGCAACCGCGCGTCTGGTTTGCGATGTATTGGCTGTACCCTGCTTTGTGCTCTGACAGCACTGCATGTCAGACACGGCGTAGTGGCCGCTGCAGTGTGCATGTAAATGCTGTTTTTAAACATGCTGTTTTTAAACAGCATTTACATGCTACTATAACATAGCGGTAGTGAAGAAGATAGTCGGAAGAGCAAGACTTGCTATCGTGTTGATACGTGCATTAATACATCTAAAAACTGCGTAGTAGCTAGACTATTCGCTACGGAAGATAAACCAAGCGCAGATTAAGGCAATCACGACACGGGTAGGCTCTGCCGATTCTCTCGTTGCCTGGCCGTCGCTCAGCTGGTGCGTAGTGTCGTTCAACACGTATCGCGTCCACCGGTCCTTGATGCGTGCGGTCCTTGGTACGTGCACTCATGCTCGGTCGTCTGAGGGCCAATGCGTAGCGGCAAAATTCCGCCCTGCGTCCTCCGCATCTGGAGAGGACAGCACGCTTGATGGACACGCGGCGGGCTGCTTCGCGCCGAGTACCTGTTTTTGAGCTAGGTTTTTGTCGAATGAGTGGTTGCAACCATATATTAGTTTTTACATTACCCTATAAGTTTTCACGAGCGAAAATAAATATTTTCGCTCTAACCGTCAATAAATTGCAGTCACAACTGGTCACATTCTCGTACTTTCTCTTGGAATTTTATGTGGCAACAGACACTCCGATTGCTCTGGTCTCACGACTACAGTATCCACAAGCCGAAGCCGCGATCCAATCCTAGAAAAGGCAACAAAGCCGTGTTCTACCCGCCCTCACCGCACCGTTCAAAGTGTGTGTGTTACATTCATTAAACGCTCTTCAATTTAAGGGCTACAAAATTCTGTCTGGTCGTCTACAGCCCTCGTAAACTAGATAATACTGTACCCCTTGCATCAAGTTGATCAAATTGGAGGCAGGAAGTTAAAACCACACGTGCTAAAGTACATCCTTGAAGTACATCTACAGTACACATGTACCGGTCTGGGTGCGGCAAAGATACAGCTCAGTACAGTACTGTACATGTACATGTACAGTACAGGTCAATGTTTTCGATGAGCAAATCGTAATCCTCGTCAACAGCATTACAACTGGGTATGACTTATGTCATACAGGAGTCCCCGCCTAATCTGGACCCGAGTTTACGCATGTACCCAGAGATAGTACAAGATTCTAGTCGGGATTTGCTCTCTCACTGGTGCAGAGACACCTAATGTACTGATGTAACTTAAGATCAGTGTGAAATTGCCGCCAAGAAGCATGCACGAGTTGCTCGTTTACAGAGGCAAACAGAAGATTGAAAACGAGCAGAATGACCTAAACCGCTATATTGCTGGGTTGTTGTAGTAGTATTTCTCCATTTACACAGCTTTTTGCTGCGCGAAGCGGGCGTTGGACGGAGTTACGAAGGATACCGTTAGCAATTGCTGGCTTGCATTCGACGTCGTGAACATTCTCTACACAAAGTGTATTAAGTCAGTACAATCAGCATCTATGCAAAACCTTTCCAGATCTTGCAACCTCAGTATTTGTTGGTCTCCTTTCTAGATTTGGCGGGGATTCCTGTACTGTAAACCCTCCTCAAGTCGAATTATCATTTTCGAAAAAATATATGCTAATGGCAGCCGCCACTTTCGGAGCGGTATCTGTACATGTCAACGGCTCTTTGGGATAGGACTACAGGTATGGCATGACTATTAATACTGTACTGTACATGTATTGTGGTTTGCAGCCATTTTTCCCTCCGATTTGGATGATACATCGTACCCCACTTTAATGCAAATCGTCGCTAGCGAAGGGTTGAGGGTATCTATTTTAACTACCACGGGGCTGCACGGTAGTCGCCAAAACTGCAGCAGCAAAACGGGCTTTTGTTCTCCAATTCTGGCATCGCTTGTTCTAAATCGATTCAACTATATCTGTAAATTGGGCCATCATATAAATTGGACCCCCGAAATCCGATTTCAGGGCCCGTGATTTGCCAAAACACGTGCAAGCCACAATACATGTACAAGTAGTACCGCATTCCTTATGTCAAGACATACACCCTTCGCAGATCCGTACAGTGTATTGGGATTTGCGTCGCTGCATTGTCCAAATATCGGAGTGTGCATGATCGTACAAGCAACAGCTTTAGTATGGGACACACGTCCTACAGTACCTGTTGGATGGGCTGATTCTCTAACTGCTCTCTGCTTTACGTGGCGCTGCCAAGACTTCACTTAAGCTGCAGGCTCAAAGATGTACTCGTACATGCATAGGTACCGGTACTTGTTGAGACTGGACACATTCCGTGAGCCACTTCGGCTGGTCTCAAGGGTGAATACAGAATATGTGTACTGTACCTACACGTACATGTGTATCATGTACATGTATCCAGTTGTACATGTACATGTACCATGAACTGTAAATGTACACCGCGTGCTTGTCCACTGCTTTCTGCAGGTCTGGCATAATCATGCTTTGGGATTTGATACAGGGCGACGGCAACAAACAGTACATGTACATGTAAAGGGGCTTGCTGCCTATCCCGCTAATTTTGGCTTCCTTCGGCCGGACCTTTAGCGATACATGTATACAGTACATGTACACACGCTTGCCGTATCAATACTGTAAACGTCGGTAAGCTTACTGTACTGAATAGCGAAAGTAACGGTATGTACTAGTACTTCAGAGTACAAGTAGTTTGGTAGGCATTCGCAAAGGTCTGACCTTCGGCAACCATTTACCAGTACTTAAGTACATAGCAAGCAGACGCAAAAGCTGGTGCCAAGGCATTAGCGGCGCAAAAAGAGCAGAGGCGCTGTAATCGCCGATTACTAATCGGTGCCTGGAATCGATTCCGAGCGAACCTCCTGTGCTGTGCGCAGGAAGTTCGCCCCTTTTGTGAACTGCAACATCGCAGGCTGCAGCCATCTGCCTGTGCGCTTTTGTGGCCTTCGATCGGATCATGTGCTGTTGGCAACAGCCTGTTGCACGGCATGCTTCAAGTCGGATCAAATACAGTGTACACTGGACAGACAAGAGACAGCCTCCGTTTCCACAGACGAGTGCCACCGGCATAGTCAACAACAAACTGTTAGTAGCGTTTGCTCGAGCCAGCCGAACCTTCAAAGCTTTCGCGATGCCCAAACATACTGGCCCCATCACTCGGCAATTCGCCGCCTCAAGCTCGTGCCTGGGTCCTCGACAAACCGGACTGTAGTCTATCCAGCACACACCAGCTTCACAATGCGGCTTCAACAGCACGCCGCTTGGATTTTAGCATTAACATGGGCTATAACTGTGGTGTTTGTCACTGCCAAGAACGATACAGCGGCGGGTACCACATTCCCAACCAAGTCAGGCATTAAGATTTGGGTGGACCCTGCGACGCCTGATGACCGCCAAACATATATCAGCTCGCGAGGCAGGAAATGGGACCTCGTCATGAGCGACGAGTTCAACATGCCCAACCGAAGCTTTCGCCCTGGTGATGATCACATCTGGACCTCACTCGAGAAGCCCGACGGTGTGAACGGTGCCCTCGAGCTCTATTCGCACAACATGACTTCGACCAAATGTGACGGCGACGACTGCTACTTCTACATCAAAGCTATCGACGAGCTGAACGTGATCCATGTGTATAACATGTACACGCACCCTCCGGGCTACGTGGATGCCTACTTCTTCTACCGCGCGGCCATGGTGCAGTCGTGGAACAAATTCTGCTACCAGGGCGGCTTGATCGAGACACGCGTGCAGTTACCAGGAGTGGTCACGCCCGACTCGGG